>JAVKPL010015301.1:0-124183 GCA_032173675.1 Gastrolobium villosum | reverse complement strand
AACATGTAACAATTTATTCTTACGCTGACCGAGGACTGCACCCATAGCGTATGCGCTCGCATCGCACATGAGTTCAAAAGGAAGATTCCAATCTGGTGCTATCAGAACTGGTGCTGTGGTTAGCTTTCTTTTAATGCATTGAATGCATTAAGACAAGCTTCATCAAACAGAAACTCTTTGTCTTTTACCAACAGCTGGCTAAGATGTTTTGCAATTTTCTAAAAATCCTTGATGAATCTGCGATAAAATCCTGCATGACCTAAAAAACTTCGCACCCCATTAATGTTAACGGGAGGAGGAAGTTTTTCAATGAAAGCATACATCTTTGGAATGTTGTGCATTACAGAGGCCAAATGGCATTCTTCTGTAAGCAAAGATTCCAAATGGGCATGTGAAAGCTGTCTTTTCCTGATCCTCTGGTGCTACTGGAATTTGATTGTATCCGGAATATCCATCCAAGAAACAATAAAAAGTGTGACCCGCTAATCTTTCCAGCATTTGATCAATAAATGGAAGAGGAAAATGATCCTTCCTGGTGGCTGAATTTAGCCTCCTATAATCTACACACATCCTCCAACCTGTGATAGTTCTTGTGGGAATCAGCTCATTTTTTTCATTTTTAATGACAGTTAATCCTCCCGCAGTGTCAGAAATGGGGTAAATCATTCCAGCATCCATGAGTTTCATCACCTCTTTTCGAACTACTTCTTTCATTGTTGGGTTTAATCTTCTCTGAGGCTGCCTCAGTGGTTTGATATTATCTTCCATCAAAATCTTATGAGTACAGAAGGAAGGATTTATTCCCCTCAGATCAGAGATAGACCACCCAATAGCTGTCTTGTGTTCTTTGAGTATTTTCAATAGCTTCTCTTCTTCAGATGGAGACAAATCTTTACTGATGATGACTGGGTAATCTTCTGTGTCTCCCAGAAAGGCATATTTAAGAGTGTGAGGTAACTCTTTTAATTCAACCTTTGGTGTTATAGAGATTATTTCTTCTTCTTTTTCCAGTACCTCAAAGACAGTTCCTTGCCTTTCTTGAGGAGCTTCTTCATCTAAATCATCGAACTCTCCTTCATTTTCTATATCACCAATGTTCACTTCCTTGACTGCTTCTTCAATCACATCAAGTTTGAAACAGTCATTGTGGTCGGATGAGTTCTTCATAGCTTTGAACACGTTGATTGTAACTGTCTCATCATTCATACGTAGCTCGAGCTTCCCTTGTTCAACATCAATCATAGCTCTAGCTGTAGCTAAAAATGGCCTTCCAAGTAAAAGAGGTATTTCACTCTCTTCTTCCATATCCAACACAATGAAGTCTGCAGGGAAGATGAACCTGTCAACTTTGACAAGTACATCTTCAATGACTCCGTTAGGTCTTCTCAACGAACGGTCTGCCAATTGTAAGGAAACCTTTGTTGGCTTTAGTTCAGAGATTCCTAAAGCTTTGCATAGTGAAAGCGGCATCAAGTTTATGCTTGCCCCAAGATCACATAATGCTCGACCAACATCAACGTTGCCTATAGCAATTGGAATGTTAAAGCTTCCTGGATCTTGAAGCTTTGGTGGAAACTTCTTTGTTATGATGGCACTACATTCTTCAGTCAGTGCAACTGTTTCACATTCCTGCAACTTATGTTTTCTAGACAATAAATCTTTCATAAACTTAGCATAATTTGGCATGTTAGCAAGAGCTTCAGCAAATGGAATATTAATATGCAGTTTTTTAAAAATATCTAAAAACCTGGCATAATGTTGTTTCTGCACTTGCTGCTTAAGCTTCATGGGATAAGGTACTTCCTGAAAACGAGAAAAATCATTTGTTGGTTTTGGAGTCTCAACAGCTTTCTCTTTTTCCTTCTTCTTGTCTTGCTTTGCAGGTTCTTCATGCTCTTTGATTGATGGTTCTTCCTCTTTCTCTACCTCCTTCAATGGTTCATCTACCTTTTTTGGCTGAACCATTTTAGGCTTTTCTTGAGGAGTGATCACAATTCCACTTCTAGTCACAATGGAATTACAATCCTCCTTGGGATTTGCAATTGTATCTCCAGGAAACTGCCCCGGAGTTCTGTCAGCTAACTGTCTGGACAGCTGTCCTATTTGAGTCTCCAGATTCCGAATGGAGGCATCTTGATTTTTGTGATAAGCCCTGGTTTCCTTCATGAAAGCACTTGTACTTTCCATGTGATCATTTGTAGTCTTAGAAAGCTGTAGCATAGCTTTCTCTAAATCAGATGGCTCTTTTTGTGGGAGAGGAGGAGGTTGTAGGAAGTTATTGGATTTATAATCCAAACCTCCCCCTTGATTTCTTCTTTGAAAATTGTTTCCTTGACCATTGTTCTGATTCCTTTGATATCCCTGATTGTTTTGTGGTGGCCTTGGATCATACCACACTCCATTAACTTGGAATGCATCAGCTCCCATAAGTGTGGGACACTCATTGGATTCATGGTCCTCCGTACAATACTCACAAGTAATTGAATTAACTTGACTTGTGGATAATCGCATTTTGTCCAACTTAGCATTCATGTTTGCTAATTGTTGTGAAATCACCTTCTGTTCAGCTAAGGAAGCATCTTGATTTCCAAGTTGTAGAATTCCCCTTTTTACTTGAGTTGATTGAGTGGACTGGACTTCTGTTGAGGCATTTTCATTTCGTGCCATGTGGTCAATCAATTCTAGAGTTTCTGCTGCAGTTTTTCTTCCTATGGTTCCTCCAGCTGCACCATTGACAATCATTCTTGTGTCTGGTGTCATTCCATTGTAGAAAACTCTAACCTTCTTCTCATTTGGAAAGTCATATTGAGGGCACTTTCTGATCAATTCTTGGAATCTTGTCCATGCTGCGCAAAGGGTCTCTCCCGGTTGTTGAATAAAATTGGTGATTTCATTCACCAACTTGTTGTATTTTTCCCGAGAGAAATGTTCAGCAAAGAACTTGGCTGCCAACTCATCCCATGTTCTTATGCTATTAGGAGGTTGTCGGTCCAACCACCTAAGAGTCTTCCCTATTAATGCAAATGGAAACAATCGGAGTCGGATTGCATCATCAGATACCCCATTATGTTTAGTGGTGTCACAGATTCTTAGAAATCTGTCCATGAAGTCATGAGGATCTTCATAATCTTCACCACCAAAAGGAGTTTTTTCCACCAGGTTGATAAGAGAAGGGTTGATATCAAAATTGTTGGCTTGAATATGAGGCCGGACAACACTAGAATTCGGCCTTGTAAACATAGGAGCCAAAATTGACTCCATCAACTCTGGTGCAGGAGGCTGATTGTTGGGACCTCCTCCATCATTATTATGGTTTGCCATATCTTTTGTGGATTGATCAGGTTCACTTATCGGGTCTTCCCAAATTATCTGCTTGGCAACTTTTCTTAATTTCCTTTCGGCTCTTGTGATTTCTGGATCGAACACAAGATCTTCAGGAGCAAGTCTACCTCGCATAAACTTAAAGAAGATGATCAGTAATACCTGTAAAAATGCAGGTTAAGATAGAACAAACCCTAAAATGACAATTAAATAAAAACAATATTCAAGCTCAAAGATCAACGGTTATTTATAATATTGGAATTTACAATCCCCGGCAACGGCGCCAAAAATTTGTTGCGAACTCGGCAAGTATACCGATCGTTCCAAGTAATAAAAGTGATGAAGTAGAGTATCGTCTCCACAGGGATTGTAGACCAAGTACTACAATAACCAGTCCCTTTAAGTTGAATAAATCCAAATCGGTGTGACAAATATTGTTGATTGATGAGAAAAATAAAACTAAAGGTAAAAACGTATTTTTAGGGTTTTCTGAAGAAAGAAATGAAGAAAGATTAAATTATAAGAGTTGTGAAAAACAATTGTGAAAAGATTGCAGTAAGAGTACGAACACCTGTCTGATCCCCACCTTGTAATCTGAATATAAATTTACAAATGAATTACCCTTTTGATCAAACGATTCACCATCTTTTATTTAATTGGTTAAGCCCTAATCCCTTAGTGATCTTAACCTTATTAACCCTATTAGAACCCTAATCCCTTAGTGATTCCTTTTCAGGTTAATCATGCAATTCGGTGAATCTTTCGCGTTTGCGGTTCATGTAGCCTATCCCTAGTGCGTACATGAACAACTATTTTCCTCCTGTTCGGGAATTAGGATCCCAATATCCCTATTGTGAATCCTAACCCTGGTGATCTGTTAGAATGATCAGATCTAAAAGAACAATGAGATGAAGAGCGAAGGAAAATAGATGCAGAAGGATAAACATATATAAATCAGATCCAAACTACAAGGGGTTCACATTCAGGGTTGTGACCCTTACCACAATACTAAGATCTAGCCAACCATATTCATGGCTGATCTCAAATAAAATCCAACAAGAAAGTAAATTACAAGAATGAACGAAGAAAGAACGACGAACAGCCTCCTCTCTCTCCAATGGCGGTCTCTCTAGGTTTAGAAATCAGTCCCTTTTCAGAATTTGCACCTCCTTATTTATAAGACCAATCTTTTATCTTTTATTCCACTTTTGCCCTTTGATAGTTCAGCTGTAGCTTTCATAACCCACGCTTGCAGCGTCAATCTCACGCTGTGAGCGTGGATGCCTCTGTAATCCCACGCTTGCAGCGTCAATCTCACGCTGTGAGCGTGGATGCCTCTGTAATCCCACGCTTGCAGCGTCAATATCACGCTGTGAGCGTGGATGCCTCTGTAATCCCACGCTTGCAGCGTCAATCTCACGCTGTGAGCGTGGATGCCTCTGTAATCCCACGCTTGCAGCGCTAACTTCACGCTGTGAGCGTGGATCTTACCCTTGGCCAATCCTCATTTTCCTTCCAGATTTGTTTGTTTTTCCTGAAATTGAGCATAAAATCAGTTAAACACTCTTGAATGTGGAATTTAAGGATTACAATAAGAACCATTGCACTTTAGATGAGGAATAGTTCATTATTCTTCTCTTTTTGGCTTGAATTTACTTATGTGCTGACGGCACACCAGAATAATCTCCAGGTTGGCCATCGGCAATCCTATCAGATCTACCGAGAAGTCACGGCCATCCCACTGAAACGCTACATCGCGATGAACAGTGGAGGTCAAACATTTTTCTCCGGTGGCGGTGGTCACCCGCATTGGTGGAGAAAGCACATCACTGGGCAACTCAAGCCCCACAGCAATAGGGGTAGCAACAAAAGAGTGCGTTGCCCCGGAATCAAACAATACATCAACAGCTGAACCACCAATGGTAACAGTACCTCTGACCAGGTTCGGAGCTCTGTCCGACTGCTGACGATCCAAAGTATACACACGCCTCGTAGTAGGTGGCACGGCTGGTGCCCCAGAAGGAACCATCTGCAATGGCACAGCCTGCACTGCAGCAACTCTCGCCGTCGGGCAATCTCTGGAATAGTGGCCCTCCTTGCCACACTGGAAGCATATCAGCTGTCCGGTAGAACACGACCCAAAATGTGACTTCCCGCATCCCGAGCATCTGGGAGCAGGAGGTCTAGCTGTGTTCCCCTGAGCAGCAGTCTTTTTAAACTGGTTTGGCGCTTGCTTAGCCGCCAACTGTTTGCCCTTGCCCTTGTTTGCAAAATTTTTGTTCCTCCAGGGAGTGGAACCGCCTGTACCATGTGGCACCTCAATCTTGGCCTTCTTGGCCTGACTCGCACGGCAATAGTCCTCAATGTCGCGGCACTGCTGTACTAAAGCTCCGAAGTCTCTCGAAGCAGAACCAGCAAGATGTCCAGCAATGTCCTCATTAAGTCCCCTCCGGAACTTAGCCGCAAGAAAAACGGGAGTCGGTCTCGCCATACGGAAATGAGCGAACTTGACCAGCTCATTAAACTTGGCCAGGTACTCGTCGACAGACAACGAGCCCTGTACCAACCGGTCAAACTCTCCCTGTTTCCTTTCCTGAGAGTCATATGGAAAGTACTGCCCCAGAAAGCTCTCCTCGAAGAATGGCCACGTCATCACACGGCCCTGCATCTCGTAGATGTGAGAAAGGTTGGTCCACCACTCATGGGCCTCGCCCTCCAGCATGTAAGTGGCGAACAACAGCTTCTGCGGATCAGTACACTGCATGATCCGGAAGATCTTGTCCAACGCCTGTAACCATCTGGCAGCAGCAATGGGATCATAAGATCCATCGAACGAAGGTGGCTTATGCTTGCGGAAAGCATTCAGCCGGCGATCGATTTCGTCACGATCCTCAGCAAATACGGGGATGGTCTGCATAGCCCCCATCAAGTGACTGCCCTCCCCCATCTGACTCTGGGTGTCCTCCTGTTGACTAGGCGGAGGTGGAGGCGGTGGCGGCGGTGGAGGTGGTGGAGGACACTGGCCAGCAGCAGGACCAGCCCTCAACTCCTCCAACATGACCCTCATCATAGTCATGTTGGCCATCCGGTTCTCCTCCAGAACCTCTGCCGTGGCTCGCCGGTTCGCATCTCGAATAGCGTCCAGCATCGCCTGGTTTGCCAACCTCGTGGCTTCCTGGTCGGCTAGTCGGGCCACCTGCATCTCAGCCAATGCAGCCAGGATAGGATCCGATTGATCCTCGCTCGTACTAGGGTTCCTCCTTGGTGGCACCATGACTCTGCACAAGTTACACAAAGAATGAGTTGATCAGGCCCACGCCATGTGGTCACATATGCATCATCATAACACACACCAATTAGAGAGAACGCAAAGTAGACACGCAACGAGACATCCTAAGTTATTGCAATACATACAGGCTTTTCCCTAGAAAGTGCTCTGATACCATAAAATGTAACAGCCCGTGTTAACCCGGATTGTTAACATACTATCGTATTAAGCCACGCTTAATTAAAATGCGGAATAACTTTTTCTTTAATTCAATTATGACGTCATTAACCTTAGCCAGCTTGATTACTTAGTCAATTTCATAAAACACTGCCTGTATGTAAATTGCAAGACAACTAACTGAAATACCTCATATATAGATATAATGTGAGTATCTAAAACCACAGGACTACAACACATAGCCTGGGTCAAAATCCTGATACTTTAATTACAACTTCAAATAAAAGACAATAACCAAACCACGTGGCATGGACAAACCCCATGCTCACCAAATAAGGCAACAATGCCCAATAACAGTTTCAACATAATACATAATCAAGCGGAAAACATAACAGCAATCAAATCCAGCACGTCAGCCTATCATAATATCAACTCAGCTCTGGCCTCCTACCACCTGAGCCCTCAACATTACCTGATCCTGAAATAAGCGTCCCCAAACGTGGGGTGAGATCTCTAAACAAGAAATCTCAGTAAGACAAGGGGTCCTCAAGGATCTTCCACCCCAAGCTCACTTAAATGTGTAATATAAGTTCAAAAACAGTATTTACAATATAAGTTCCAAAACTATGCGATGCAGCAATTAATCATGTCATGAGTGCATATCAAATCTACTGGCCAGTGAAATGCAGGAATATGTCTAAACCCACATGAGTACAAGGAACACCGCTTGCACCTCACCCACAGCCTCACCATCTTGTATGTACTACATACTCAGGCTTACCGTATAGGTGGACACCACATGCATATCATAAAAGCACATTGCATATAATAGCTCAACAACATTTCCAAAACATCAAAGCATGTAACACAGCATGCATAAACCACATCCCCATGGGACATGGTGGAACCACAAAATGGCTAAACCGAGGACACGAAAGCTTACCTTGCAAGCTAGCTATCCAAGCCAAGAGTCCAACCCCTCTCAAGTCCAAACACAGCAGTATCACAATCTGATATGGACCAATAATATATCATTAATTTATGCAACACAAGCATACCACTTAAAGACTACGCCTTTCTTTTACGTTTTACGTCTCAAGGCTTCCAACAAAGCCATAAGCCCTTAATCATGTGATTCTAACTTAGTTCATTAATTACAGAAGTTCAACTTCCTTAATCTAGGGTCCACAAACCCCCAATAGCTTACTGTTCACACAGCACAGCTACTGTTCTGCGCAAACCCAGGATATCCGGATATCACAGGGAACATATCCGGATATGCCATATCCGGATATCACACTGGCCATATCCGGATACCCAGTTCCCACATCCGAATATGGATATCCAGATACCATATCCGGATACTGATATCCGGATATCTGTTCGACAAATATCCGGATATCTCACGACAGAATGCAGTTTCTGCATTTCGTGAATATCCATCCCAAAGATTCAACTTTTAACACATGTACACGTTAAAGCATGCATCTTTAAGCATATATGAGTTCACTTATGTGTTGGTTATATGTTAAACCCATTAACATACCAAGATACCACCTTTAGGCCATAAAAACACATGATCAAGTTAAGGTGACTTACCCCAAAGCTTGGTGAGTAGTTCAAAGTGCCTTTGGAGCTCCCAATGCTGCTCACAAGTCCAGCACACCCAAGGACACAAAAATGCCACACCAAAGGTTGGTTCTTGGCACCAAAGGAGGCTTCTTGAAACCTCTAATGGCAAGAACAATGGCTCATAACCATGGAGACAACACCACAGCCCACCAAACACCCCTCACCCAGCACCTCAACTCAGACAAGGTTGCACTTCACTCTCACAAGACACACTCTAGTTGTTTAGAAGAGGGAAATGGTGAAGAAGATTGAAGGAACAAGGTTACTAAGCTCACAAATGGTGAAAGAATGCAATGAACAGTGCCAAGCATTCAGAAACAACCTCCTCCACGTTCAATATGGGCATGCCTAGGGTTTTGTGCCCTTAGTGTGTCTATTTACAGGCACAAGGCCACTTATCGCGCAGTATTAGCCTTAATAGCAAAGTAAAAGATTTTGATCCCAAACTTCGGAATCTAGACCTAGACATTTTTCTAAGATTTGTCATATTTTTATTTTATTTTTCGGAGCACCTTTGCGGAACGCGCTTTTCCATAGCCAGTATCAGTTCTGGCATCAGATTACGTTATTTTGACTTGAAACTTGTTTTACAAGTCCTACATAATATTCTAGTAATTATCATGCATTCGTTATAATTTTCCGGGATACTTTTCCGGTACACACTTATACCGGGTAGCAGAACCGGTATCTGCGTTTTTCTTCCGAAAAGTGACTTTCAGCATTTTTACTCACTCAGTATAATTATTTAAGCCCAATATTAATTATTAGGGTCAATTATGGAATCATTTTCTAATCATCATAATTAATTCACTAATTACCTTAATTAGCGGTGGGGTTCTTACACCATGTGTGATCTTCTACAGAGAAAAGAGAAAGAAAAATATAGGACTTACAATTTTTTTTTAATTATGTGTGTGTAGGAGACATATTATCTATATAACATAAGAAACATTAAACCCAATAAAGTACTCTCAAATCAAGCCTAAAGCATGAAAACTTTAAGTTATTTGGCTATGAAACATTAACCATGCTCCTATGACATATTTGATTAATATATGTTATTTTTGTAGGTAAAGTGAGTTGAATAAGAGCAAAGATGAATCTAGAAGGACATAGAGTAAGCATGAAGGAGTGAATCAACCACTTAGTTTACTGGAAGAGCGCATTGTAAGCAGCACCCATTTACGATCCAACTATGGCCCATGATGTGGTTTTTACCTAAAATAAGGATTTTTTTTTTTCATCTATTTAAGTCATTCTTAAGAGGATTTATATATCTCTGTCATATGGGAATTTGGAGAAGCACATTTTCTCAACTTTTTATGCTTGAGAGCAAGAGACAGGATTAAGGGGGTTAAGATTCACCATGCCTTTATATCAATAGGGTTTGAGAGATTTTTATCAATTATTATATTATTATTTTTACTTGACTAGTTTTCTTTGTAGTTAATGTTACATGGAATCCATTCTAACTTTCATGTTTTTGAATTAATCTTTATTCAATCTTACCTATTCTTTATGCCTGATCTTAATGTTTGATTTTTTTATCCACACCTCTTCATAACACTATTAGAAAATTAACTAAGTATAGCTATTCTACCCATTTTAGAAGAAAGAAATAAAGTGATAAAAAAGAAAAATAAGATCCAATGTTACGAAAATCTAGAACACTTAATAAAAGACTAAAAGAAAAAATAGTAAAAAAAAAAATCAAATGTGTCAAAAAAAAAAACAAATGTTTTAGTCTAAGTATATTTTTATTTTTTGGTCCATCTTATTCTAATTTTCATCTCCATTTCTTTTTTATGTTTTTCTTTTATACATATTTTTTATTTAGACACATTTGATTTATTTTTTTTTACTTAATTAAATTGTTAACAATGTTAAGGAGGTTTGTGGATGGAAAAAACCATAAGGAGTTATTAATAAGAGGTTGTTTATTTATACGCATCCTTACTCTTGCATAATTATATAGAGACTGTTTCCTAAGAAATTAATTGATTAACAAAACGTACAATATAGATGATTCAAAACAATAAATGATTCAATACCATATGAAATTTTTTTCTTATCTCTTTTAAATATTTGTACTAAGTTATCAATTTTGTAGTCATTTATTTTCACTAATTTTATTTTTCCCTCCCAGACCCCTCTCATTTGCTATTTCCCTCACCTTAACGTCTCGCTTAAACTCATCATTGTTCTTGCCCTAAATGCTAACGTTCTTGCCATAAATCGGAACAGCCACCATTGCCACTTTTCAAAGTTTCTTAGCTCCTTCCATAGCTCTTCTGATTTTTGCTGTGAAGCTCGAGCGGGGTGGAACTTTGAAGAAGTCTACAAAAGGTACGAGATTTTCAAGTCTATGTTTTCTCTCATTTTTTCTATTCTTGGAGCGGGATGCACTCATCTCTACGAGTGTCTCTTTGCTGACAAATCTATTTGGGCACAATATTTGTTTTGAGCCTTCCTCTCTTTGATATTGATTTTGCTAAGATAAGGCTTATAGAAAAAGAGAGCAGGCAGTTGTAAACTGAGGAAAAAAGCAAGTGGAATTGATGAATGGAAACAATAGGTAGAAGCAATAGACTGTAGTATTTTGGTCATCAGGCATCTGATATTTTCTTATTTTTTATTTTATATCCGGTAGGAGGAGCATTATTGGTCTGCCTTGTGCTCCAAGAGCCCATTTTTTTGGTCTTCCTCGTTTTTTTTAATTCCACCTGACAGTGGAGGCAGTGAGATTTGAACTCGTGATCTTGTGGTCCCTGAAACTCTAATACCATGTTAAAGAATCATTTCACCTATAACCTTAAGTGATATGTGAGTGCCTTTTTAATGATTTATATTATATCGTCGGAGAATAATATATCCTCGTGTAATAGACAAAATAAAGTAAGCATAATAGAGGAGACAGAGAAACCCTTCTGAGGAGTTCAGTAGATGCATTCTCGCAAGGAAGCTTAAGCTAGTGTCTTTGAACTAAAATTTTATCCAAGCATCTTATTTTAGTCAGGATTTTCCTCATTTTTTTGTTGTTGTACACTTGCTAATAGTTATTTGGAGGAGCTTCTATGTTTTACAGAGAGATAGCTCTCTGTTGAGCAAATGGCACATACAGATAGATCCAAGAGAATATTATGTGTATAAATTAAATTAATTTGTATTTTTTTAATAAAAAATTTAAAAGAACTTTTGATTATGAAGAATGAGCGAGGATATTCTAAGTACCAAAAATTCTTACTACTCATCACATCACCATTGAATCAAAGAGAGAATGTTAAAAAGTTTGTGAAGAGAGAGAAAATGTTAATCTAATGGTGATTAGATAGATAATAAGTTTGTAGTGGAAAATTTTAGTAGTGAAAATATCCCTCCTCCCGAAAGAATTACCTTTTAAAAAAAAAAATTATAAAAACTATGTAAGACTACAAGCGTATGGTTTTAAACCTATTTACCTTCCAAGCTTCGGATGTCCAATCTAACCCGTTTTGTAAACCATGTAATGTCATAAATATTATTCAACTTATATTACAATAATAATTAATCGTTATTAAAGAATTCCAGTTTAACAAAAAAAATTATAAATAGAATCTTACAACTGTTGATAGCAATATTATACCCCTTTACTCTTTTCCTTTAATCTAATTTCCAATTAATATATTTTAAACTTTTACCCTTGTTTTTAACTTTTAAATTAAAATCAATGGTTAAAGAATTAAAGTTCTCCTCTTTCTTGTTTTGGAATTGGGTGTAAGTTAAATCCACTCCCACGTGTATGATATATAGTGTTGTATGCAAGTCATTAAGCTAGTGTGGACAAATCAACATTTTACTTTAAGCCCAATATCGTTGGTCAATGAATCCAATTTTACAACCCATTGTTTATTGGGCCTATTTCCAAGTTATTTGATTTTATAACCTAGTTAAGGGTTTTGTTTTTCATTTTATTCTTTTCCCCAATTCCACTAAAAAGTAACTTCAGTAGTTAAATATAATGATTTCACTTGTCTCATGTCTACATATATTCTCTTTGATGTGCTCATTAGCAACATGCTGAGTAGTTAAGTCTTTATTTATGCATATGTTGCTCGATGCTTAATTTTTTATTGCATTATTCAAATTAATTGATTGTTAGTCCTTAAGTCTTATATATTATACTTGACACAATTTGGTTCACTACAAATTTGAATAATCATTTCATATTTTGACTATTTAGATATGGAAGTTCCTGAACATCGCAAATGGATGTATAGTAGAGTAGATGAATGGAGAGCTATCTCTGCAGAATTTTATAACGGAATCCATGAATTTATCGAGTTAGCAAAACAAGGAGTCCCTCAAGCAGGACATAAGAACTCGCACCGTTAATTAAAAAAATTAATTAAATAAATATGAAAATTAGGAAATAATTTCATAATTGATCCTAATAATTATGTCGACTTTAATAATTATAGTAAGTGGTTAATAATGCTGAAAGTCACTTTCTGGACGAAAAATGCAGATACCGGTTCTGCTCCACGGTATAAGTGTGTACTGATGAAGTATCCCAGAAAATTATAACAAGTGCATGAATATTCCTAGAATAATATATATGACTTGTAAAACAAGTTTCAGGTCAAAATAATGAGAACTGGTGCCATAACTGATACTGACTATGTAAAAGCGCATACCGGAAAGGTGCTGCGAAAAATAAAATAAAAATATGACAAATCTTGAAAAAATGAGTAGGTTCAAAATCCTAAGTTTGGGATTAAAATGCTAAGCATAGCATTTAGTGCTAATATCGTGAGATTAAGTTTAATACGCATATAAATAGGTATGCACACATTTCTAAGTCAGTTTTATTCCTCTAAAGCTGACTCTACGTGCCTCCTTCTTGTGGGAGCTGAGTTCTTCAAGTTGTCACCTTTATCCCTTCACATTTTGAGCCCAAGCAACCATCTTTCTACTATGATGTTAAGCATCATCCACTGGAGTTCAGTGAGGGTGAGCACATGTTTGTGAGATTTTCATCCATCACCGGTGTTGGTCGGGCCCTCGGAGTGAGGAAGCTGAGCCCGCGGTTCATTAGGCCATACCAGATACTTGGTAGAGTAGAACCTGTTGCCTACCGGCTTGCCTTGCCTCTGAACTTGGCAAACATCCACGACGTGTTTCACTTGTCTCAGCTTCGGAAATATATTGGGGATCCTTCGCACGTGGTTCAACCTGATGATGTGGAGGTTCGGGAGAACTTGAAAACTCCCGGCAGACCACTCAAGATTCTCGACTGTGGCGAGAAGCAGCTGAGGAGCAAGACCATTCCGATGGTCAAAGTACAGTGGACTGGAAAGAATCCCGAGGAGTGCACTTGGGAGCGAGAGGACGAGCTTCTCTGGCAATACCCCGAATTTCGGGATAGGTGTGTTTCTGATTTTGAGGACAAAATCCTAAAAAGGTGGGGTGAATGTAAGAACCTGCACCGTTAATTTAGGAAATTAAATTAATTAAATATGAGAACTAGGAAATAATTCCATAATTGACCTTAATAATTATGAAAAGGCTTAAATAATTATATCAAATGATTAAGAATGCTGAAGGTCGCTTTTCGGACAAAATGCGTAGATACCGGTTCTGTCTCACGATATAAATGCGTACCGATGAAGTATCCCAGAAAATTATAATAAGTGTGAGAGTATTCCTAGAATAATATATATGACTAGTAAAATAAGTTTCAGGTCAAAATAATGAGAACTGGTGCCAGAACTGTATGCAAAAGCGCATACCAGAAAGGTGCTGCGAAAAATAAAATAAGAATATGAAAAATCTTAGAAAAATGAGTAGGTTCAGAATCTTAAGTTTGGGATTAAAATGCTAAGCTTAGCTATTGGTGCTAATACAGTGTGATTAACCTTAAACCGCCTATAAATAAAGGGTTGCACACAACCCTAGGTTGATACTCAGCCTTTTCTACGTGGGTGACTTTTTGTGGCTGCTGCCTTTGCTCTTCTTCACCATTTCTTGACCTCTTCCTCCATAGAAACTCCAAAGTGATCACCTTTGATCATTGTTTCTTCGCAAATCATCATGCCTTGAGATGTGTTAGCAATGGGGGGTTGAAAGGCTTGTTGGTGCTGAGTTATATCTTCTCTTTGGGAGAGGGTGAGAGCTGAGTTTCTTTGTTTGGGTGTTGGGAACTATTTCCTTGGGTGTTGGAGCTTCAAGGAGTGATCTTTTAAGAGAAATGACACTTCTTGCTGTGTCATTTCGTACACATTGAAGTCAACACCATTGGAGCTGAATGGAGAGCTCCAGGAGCACCTCCTTGCTCTGTTTTAAGCTTGGGTAAGCTTCACCAACCTTGATCATGAGTTCCTTGAGTTAAAAATGAAGCCTTGATGCATGTAATAAGCTAAAGTTGATAACTTAAGGTTGGGTAAGATTAAACACACCAAGAAATGCATGTTTAAGCTTCTGGAATCGTTACAAGAACAACCTTTGGGAGTGATATCTCGCGAAATGCAGAATTGCATTCTGTCGCAAAATATCCGGATATTGATATGCGGATATGGGGTTTTGAGATATCCGAATATGGATATCCTGATATGCATATCCGGATATGATACCCGGATATGGATATCCGGATATGTCCCCGACATATATCTGAATATTCTGGGTTTTCAAGGACAGTAACTGTACTGTTCATACAGTAATGTGTTTGGGGTTTATGGACCTTATTGATTAAGTGGAACTTTTGTAATGATTAAATAAGTCAGAATCTAAGTGATTAAGGACTTATGGCTTTGTTAGAAGCCTAAAGACATGAAACGTAAAAGGAATGTGTTGTCTTTATGTTATATGCTTGTAGAGTATAAATATTGATATGATTGTTGGTCCAAACAGATTGTGATTGTGTTGTGTGTGGACTTTGAGCGGGTGTGGACCTTGGATTGGTCCGATTGCTTAGAGGTAAGCTTTCGTGTCCTCGGTTTGCGCATTGTTGGTTCCACCATACCCCATGGGAGGATGGTTTATATGCATGATGTGTTTTCATGATATACTGATTTATTTGAAATGCTATTAAGCTATTATGTGCAAGTGCTTATGGTATGTGATGCTCACCGGCAAGTGTACCGATCGCACAAGTAATACAGTGATAAGAAAAGTATCGTCTCCACAGGGATTGGGATCGAATATCAAATAATTGTCCTTTTAAGACGGAAGAAACTCAAATAGGTGTGTGAAAATTGTTGATTTGAATAGAAATAAGAACTAAAAGTAAAGACTTATTTTTGGAATTTTTGTATTGAATAATAAAAATGAGAATTGATTTTGTAAAAATAGTAGAGGCATTGTAGCTAGAGTACACTCACCAAATGATTCCCGCTTCTTACTATGGATTGATATACATTAATAGTTAACCTTTTAATCCCAATTGGAAGCAGTGTTATTAAAACCGGACCGGCCCGAAAACCGGGCCCATGAATTAAGTTAAGAGAATTATTTCAAAAACTGCATGTAATGGGGTTCGAACCCCTTGCATTAAGGATAAACTACATAACAAATACCACTAATCTACGTCAAGTTATTGTGTAGATGGCACAATTTAATATATTTATTATATAATTAAGTATAAAATATAAATTTATATATATATCCGGTTTATGCAGTTCAACTAGCGACCCACCGGTTGAACCATTGACCCAGTGACCCGGTACCTCGATCGGGTCAATGACCGGTCTGGTTCTAACAACATTGAATTTAAGCATCTGCAATTAAATATACATCTATTCCTAGCATGCATATAAATTGTTATCCTACCCCCTTTCAAGATCAAAACCCCAATATTCCTATCTAGGGTTCAACCCTCAGACTATCATCAACTATTAGATTGATCAGTTCTAATAAAGAAGATATAAAATACGCACAGGGTAGAGATAAAGATAATTATATAAATGAATAATCATAAATCAATCCGTTGTAACAAGGGTTCACATAAGGTTCGTGACCCTAACTACAATAAAAAGAACTAGCCAACCATTATCATGGCCAATAATTCAATATTCAACATAAACTGATAAATGAAAGGGAAGAAGATGAAATGGATCTTTGCAAGACTCTCTCTCTGAGCACCACCGTCGTCTCTGTAGAAATTAGGATCCCTAATTCTGTCATGAGCATCCTATTTATAAGCCTCTTCCTTTCTTCCAAAAATGACCTTCAGAAAACACGGTACATTTTCTCGCACAACGGTGCGGGTTTGCGCCATAGCAGCGCCAACTTGCGAAATAGCGGCGCCAACTTGCGCCACTTTCTGGAAAGCATCCTCGAAAACTCGCACAACGGCGCGGGTCTGCGCTCTAGCAGTGCCAGTCCGCGCCAACTTACTGGAACTTGTAACAAGGAGCACGTCGCCATCTTGCGCCAACTCTCTGGGATTTGGCCCAAGGTTCACCCGTGTGGAGTCACGTCAACAAGCTTTTTACAATTTTGTAATTTTCATTTCTTCTACCTATATAAACACAACCAATAGGTAAGAAATATCATTGACATGGAAAGAATCAATATAATAAGCAAATATGTATATAAACTGCTCTTTTATGACTCAATTCTTATCAATTTCAGCTTAGAAAACTACATCTGCCAGAGGTACATCAGTATGCATATGGTGTTCCACCTATACGGTAAGCCTGAGTATGTGGGGACATATCAGATGGTGAGGCTGTGGGTGAGGTACAAGCGGTGTTCCTTATATTATTGTGGGTTGTAGACGTACGTACATCCTGCATTTCTCTGGCTAGTAGAATAGTTACAACACACATGGCATGATTATCTGCTGCATTGCACTGATTTTGGAACTTATATTGTTAAACTGCTTTGAACTTATATTGCACATGTAAGTGGGCTTAGGGTGGAGAAATCCTTGAGGACCCATTGTCTTACTGAGATTTCTTTTTAGAGATCTCACCCCACGTTTGGGGCACCATTTTTAGGTCCAGGTAATATTGGGGTTGATACCTCGGGCGGCAGTAATAAGTTCCAAAATCAGTAATATAATGCAACAAAATAATCATGTCATGTGTGTCAACTATTCTACTGGCCGGAGAAATGCAGTATTTACATGCTTCTACTACCTACATTTAGTGCAAGATGCCACTTGCACCCATCCACATAATCACCCTATGGTATGTCTCTTATGAACACAGGCTTACCGTCTAGGTGGAACAACACATGCATATTATAAGGCATTTACATATAACAACTCAACAGCATTTCAAAATCAATACATGAAAACACATCATGCATATAAACCATCCCCCCATGGGGTATGGTGGAATCAATAATGGCTAAACCGAGGACACGAAAGCTTACCTCGCAAACTAACTATCCAATCCAAGGTCCACACCAGCTCAAAGTCCACACACAACACAATCACAATTTGTTTGGACCAATAATCATATCAATATTCATACTTTGCAAGCATATGACATAAAGACAACGTCTTCCTTTTACATTTCATCTCTTTAGGCTTCTCACCAAGCCATAATCCCTTAATCACTTAGATTCTGACTTAGATAAATTATTACAGAAGTCCACATTAACCAAACATGCGTCCACAAACCAAAATATCATTCTGTGTGAACAATACAGTTACTGTCTCGAAATTCCCAGAATATCCGGATATATGTCAGGCCATATCCGGATATGCATATCCGGATATCCATATTCGGATATCACAAAGCCCATATCCGGATATTTCGCGACAGAATGCAGTTTCTGCATTTCGCGAGATATCACTCCCAAGGTTCCATTTTTAATCAATTTCAACGACCAAGCATGAATTTTTACAGACATTTAGGTTCATATACAGGTTGGTTACTTAAACAACTCATTAAACATGCCAAGACTCCACCTTTAACTAAGGAAACCTATGATCAAAGGTGGTGGTGCTTACCCAAAGGTTCAAAATAGAAAAGGAATGCTCTTGGAGCTCTCAATGCAGCTCCCAAGGTTCAGACTTGAAGGTGCACGAAAATGGCACTTCACAGTGGTTCATTCTCACCAAAAATGGCTTCTTGGATCAGCACGAACAAGACACAAGCTCTCAATCAACCCAAACAGTGAAGTCAGCTCACAACACCCGCAAACAGTGGCTGAGCATCCAGAAAAAGGCTCCCTCTCACCCTCACAAGTCTAAGGCACACTCACACAATGAGACTTGGTGAAGAAACCAAGAGAAAAGGTGGCCTCTTGGCTCACAAGGTGGAGAGGGAGAGGGTGGCAAGGTGGCTGGTGGAGTTTCAGAAAAATGGAGGCACGTAAAGCTGATAGAATCAGCCTAGGGTTGTGTGAAATGCTCTATTTATAGGCGGCTTAAGGTTAGTCACATTGTATTAGCATTAATAGCTACGATTCGTATTTTAATCCCAGACTTAGGATTCCGAATCTAGTCATTTTTCTAAGATTTTTCATATTTTTATTTTATTTTTCGCAGCACATTGTCGGTATGCGCTTTTACGTAGTCGGTATCAGTTATGACACCAACTCTCATTATTTCGACTTGATACTTGTCTTACTAATCCTGTATATTATTCTAAGAATATTCCCATACTTATTATAATTTTTCGGGATACTTCATCGGTACGCACTTATACCGTGAGGCAGAACCGGTATCTGCATTTTTCGTCAGAAAAGTGACTTTCAAGATTATTAATCATTTACCATAATTCTTTAAGCCTTCTCATAATTATTAGATTTAATTATGAAATTATTTCTTTAATCTCATATTTATTTTATTAATTTCCTAAATTAATGGTGCGGGCTCTTACAGTACTTGACAATAGTATTAAACGTTTGTCTACTTAAAATTATGATGATTAAATTTTTCCTTATAAAGCAAATTTGGTTTCTTATAAAGCAAATCTTTGTAAGGTTCATTAGGTGATGTTGATAACTTGATTATGTTCGCTTAGTTGCTACCTTGAAAGCAAACTACGTACGTTCATTTGTAATTTTTGGTTTAATGCATGATATTACTTGGTAATCTGCATAGATATGTTGGAAGAAAGCTATAGGTATGTTGCTACCTTTTATTGGAACACCCTTTTTGAAATATCTATGTGTTTATAGAATTGCCACATGTATTGATGACTAGTGTATTTTGTTTTATTTCAGGATAAATTCTTTGAGCGGAGGAATGAACGTGATATGGTGATTGGAAATGATGCATCTACCAGACAATCTGATAATGAATTATTCCTGCAGACTATCGGAGGTATGAGCAAAAAAGGCCGCATTTTTGGTTTAGGTGCAGAGGCGAGTAAATACAAGGCTTCACAGAAGTCTGCTAGTTCGTCTCAAGGAGTCTCTGCAAATGAGTATAATCGTATGAGAGAGCTAGTGACAACCATTTCCACCCAAAATCAAGAATTGTAGATAGAGATGGCTGTTATGAAAGAGCAGTTGAAGATTTTGATGGCTCATGTCTCTATGCCCACTGCTACACCTCCTGCTCGTGAGGCACACAATGAGGTTCAAGTTGGTGATGATGTGGAAGACGATGTTTATGATGTTGAGTTACACAAAGATAATTGATAGTTGTTTTATGATCTTTTAATACATTTTGTGAACAATACTTATTAGTTGATATTGTAGTTTGATACACTTACTATTTTTGCTTTTATGATACTTTTTATCATTAAGACTTATAAGCTATTTGATTATGATTATGATGGCTTGTATGGTTATAATTATTATAAGTTTCAAATCAGCTTTGATTGGTTATATGACTTTGATGATTTATATTACGACGATAATCAGGTATAAATTTTGTTAAAAAAAATTCGAAATATTTCATTAAATATATTTTGAAAGTAGGGATGGAATTAGGGACGGAAAAATTTCATCCCTAATATTTTGAAAGTAAGGATAACAATAGGGATGAACAAAATTCGTCCCTAATAGGGACGGACAAAAAATTCGTCCCTAATAGGGATGCACAAAGTCTTTCCCTAATTCTGTCCCTATTAGGGACGGATTCCACTCTTAATTGTTGACAACATTAGGGACGGAAAACATATGTTAGAGACGGATTTTACTCTGTCCCTATTAGGGATGGAAATAAAGTTATGTCCCAAAACATTAGCTAGGAGCGATTTAGGGATGAAAATTATTTCGTCTCAAATTTCGTCCTTAAATAATTTAGGGACGGATTTATGGCTTTTAGGGACGGAATTTATCCGTCCCTAAATAATTCATGCATGATCAAGGTTGGAACATACCCAAAGGCTCCAAAACAGAACTACAAGTGTTCTTGGAACACACAAGTCAGCTCCAACGGTCTACCACCTAGGGAGCACGAAAATGACAATCAAGCAAGGACCTTTCTTTCCAAGAAGTCAGCATCTCAAGGACTCAGAAAACAGCACCTCCAACTCAGAAATGGCTAGCCTTTAAACCCCCAAGGCTAGAACAAACTCATACATGGAACCTTTGTGAAGAAAATAAGAGAAAATGTTTTCCCTTGGAGCTTCAATGGAGGGAAAAGGATGGAGGAAGGTAGCTGCACTCACAAGCTCAGAAACTCACGTAGGAGGCAAAGAGAATTAACCTAGGTCTTTGTGTCAATGGTTATTTATAGTCTCATTAACTCTAACTACACTATATTAGCACTAATAGCTACGCTTATTATTTTAAAAGATTTATCATATTTTATTTTATTTTTCGCAACACTTTACCGGTACGCGCTTTTACGTAGCCGGTATCAGTTCTGACACCAATTCTCATTATTTCGACTCCAAAATTGTTATACTAGTCCTAGATATTATTCTAGTGACATATACATACTTTTCATAATTTTCCGGGATACTTCATTGGTACGCATTTATACTGTGGAGCAGAACCGATATCAACACTTTTCGTCAGAAAAGCGACTTTCAGCATTATTAATCACTTACTATAATTATTAAAGCCTTCTTACAATTATTAGGGTCAATCATGAAATTATCTCATTAATCTCTTAATTTATTAATTAACTTCCTAAACTAACGGTGCAGGTTCTTACATTCACCCACCTTTTAAGATTTTGTCCGCAAATCAGAAACATACCTATCCCGAAACTTGGGGTATTGTCGGAGAAGCTTGTCCTCTCGCTCCCAGGTACACTACTCAGGAGTTCTTCACGTCCATTGCATTTTGACCATCAGAATGATCTTGCTCCTAAGCTTCTTCTCGCCTCGGTCGAGAATCTTAAGTGGTCTGACAAGAGTCTTTAAGTTCTCTCGAACCTCCACACCATCGGGTTGCACCATATACGAAGGATCCGCAAAATACTTCCGAAGTTGAAACACGTGAAACACGTCGTGGATGTTAGCCAAGTTCAGAGGCAAGGCAAGCCGGTAGGCAACAGACCCTACCCTACCAAGAATCTAGTATGGCCCAATGATTCGCGGGCTAAGCTTCCTCACTCCGAGTGCCTGACCAACACCGGTGATTGGTGAAAGTCTCATAAACACGTGCTCACCCTCACTGAACTCCAGTGGTTGATGCTTGACATCGTAGTAGCTCTTCTGGCGATTGTGCGCCTGCTTCAGTTTCTCTCTGGTCATCTAGATCTTCTGGGTGGTATCTTGCACAAAGTCCAAGCCAAATAACTCCTTATCTCCAACCTCCGACCAACAGGTAGGAGTCCGACACCTCCTACCATATAATGCCTCATAGGGTGCCACGCCCAGGCTAGCATGAAAACTGTTGTTGTACGAAAATTCAACCAATGGCAAGTACTTATCCCATGCTGAAACCCTGCTCCAACGTGCAAGCCCTCAACATGTCCTCCAAGGTCTGGATGGTCCGCTCAATCTGTCCATCAATCTGAGGGTGATAGACTGTACTCAATCTCAATTGAGTACCAAAAGCTCCCCGCAACGCCTCCCATAATTAATATGTGAACTTCGGGTCCCTATCACTGATGATACTCTCGGGCACCCCGTGAAGCCTCACGATCTCGCGAACATAAAGTTTGGCCAACTGCTCAGTAGTGAACTTAACTTTTACTAGAAGAAACTGGGCAGACTTATTCTATCTGTCCACAATAACCCAGAAGAGTCACAACCAACCTGAGTCTTAGGCAATCCCACTATGAAGTCCATGTAAATGCTCTCCCACTTCCATTGCGGTATCTCGAGATGTTGAAGTTCACCAGATGGTTTCAGGTGTTCAATCTTTAACTTTTGGCATATCAAATATTTGGACACATAGACCGCTACGCCCTTTTTCATGCTCGGCCACCAAAGATTCCTCTTCAGATTCTGATACATCTTTGTAGCCTGCGATAGATAGTGAATTGGCTCATATGAGCCTCTGACATCGCCTCCACAGTCAATGGACCTCTGGGTCCACAACCCTCTTCTGGAACGTCAACAGTCCGTCCTCATTCCAAGATATACCATCTTGGTTCTTTACGAGGTCCAGGCACTCCCTTTGCACTTGCGCCTCTTTGATCTTTTCCATCAGCTCATTTTCAACTTTCACCGTTTTCATCTCGAGAAGTGCACTCCCAACAGAGAGGTCACTGATAGATCTCGAAAATTCTCAATAACATCAAAATTGTCATTCGATTCTCTGGGATCACCAGTCGCTTCATCAATAAAGGTGACCTGACCCCATATACTCTACTCCTCACAATAACTCGGGTGAGTTTAGGTCCTATTCCATGACTCTAGCCTCGTCTCAACTTACAATTTCTATAAGTCATTACTCTCAAAATAAATTCATAATCATGTTCATTTCAGTCAGTATATGTTAATTGATTTACCAATTCACATAGTAACGTACCTTAGTTCACGTACACCTGCAAAATTTTCCAATTCAAGTAACATTATAAATCAAATACATTGATACATTACCACAATTTATCGTACTTATTTCATGCTTAGCACTATCAATGGTGTTAACATGTCAACAACATATGAAAACATCAATAATCTACATGTTAACCTAGAGTTATGGAAACCACTCAACCCACAAAACTAACTGTACATACACTTGCCTCGCATATGCCAGATCGCGCGTGGCCTCGCCATAAAGTCCAAGTGTTACACACTTAACTCCTTAAAGAGAATTTCACATTCTCAACAAACCTGACTAGAGAGTGTTCCTCACTCACCAGCAATAAGATATCTTCTCTTACATTTTTAAAATAAAGCACCACCACAACATGTAATGGCATAAGGCATCTTACCTTTCATGCCAAACTTGGCATATCACTTTTCGTAATTTTACTCATCCCACCACTTCATGGTTGTAGAGTTTAAACTCATATTTCAAGTTTCTTAATGCATTATTATACCATGAGGAAAACTAAAATTGATTGATCTGTGCACCTCGTACACCCGGACCACCCGATGAGTCAAACTCAAATCGGTGCCCTCATAGGACTTTTAAGAGTCAACACTCCTAGGATCTAATCCCCAAAGGGAAGCCCATGATCTAGATTATCGGCCAAGGAACAATTAGGCATACTAGCCTCCTGTATACCTCGTACACAAGGACCACTCAATGAATCACACATCAACTGAGCATCCGATGGAACTCCTCAGATATAACCTCTTCGGATACATCCCCTCCTGGGATAGTCCACAGAACACCGATGGCCAATAACCCACTCAATCAACCTAGTTCTTCAGGTCATGTTATCAAACAATTCAATACAATAATTAATGTATAAACATAATTCATACATCAAGTTATGCACTCACAATAATTCAACACATAATTTCTCAACAGCCACTCCGTACCCAAGTGATCGCAAGGTTGACCATGGGTAGACAATAAGACCTCCTACGCAGTCTCGGCCATCCAACTAAAATACCACATCCATATAAATAGATGAAGCATCGCATTTCTTGCCCGTAGTGGTAATAACCCTCAGAGATAGAGAAAGCTCAAATATGGGCAAATTCAGCCCCACAACAATCGGACTCACAATAAATAAGTGTGCCATCCCTAAGTCAAACAATACATAACCACAGTATCTCCAACATGAGTTATACTTCTCGCAAGGTGCGAAGCTCGGTCCGTCTGCTGACTATCTGACGTATAAACTCAGCCGGTGGTATGTGGCACGACAGGTGCCGCTGTGGGTGCAGTAGGAATCATCTGCAATGGAATCGCCTGAATCGCTGCAGCTCTCGCCGTAGACGACGGGCAATCTCTAGCATAGTGGCCCTCATTGCCACAGTGAAAACAAACGACCTGCCCAGTAGCACACAGCCCAACATGGAATCTCCTGCATCCAGTACATATGGGAGTAGGAGGTCTAGCTGCATTCCTTTAAGCCGAAATTCTCTTGGACTGAATTTGCGCTTGCCTCACAGCCCACTGCTTTCCCTTACCTCTACCTCTAAACTTCCTGTCTCTCCAAGAAGTGGAATTACTGGTTCCGTTAACCTCAGCTACCTTGGCCCTCTTGGCCTTTCTCACAATGCAGACGTCCTCAATGTCATGACACTACTGGATCAAAGTACCGAAGTTTCTAGATGCAGCTCCAGTAATTCGATCTGCGATCTCCTCATTAAGTCCCCTACGGAACTTAGCAGCCAAGAATGTCGGCGTAGGCATAGCAATCCTGAAATGTGCAAGTTTTGCCAAGTACTCGTTCATAGTCAATGAGCCTTTGAAACCCACTAAATTGAGAGAAAAAACACACCCTTGCCCGTGGCCATTTGAGGAGTTTTGAAGTTCTTGGAGTTGATTGATCCTCTAATGCTTTGGTATGGTGTTGAGGAGTCCTAGGCCTTGCTTGTGGATAAGTTTCAACACATTTCATTGGATTTAAATTTGACGACCTAGGGGTTGCATGCTTGTATTGATATGGCTAGAGTGCTCAAATTGAAAATGTGTATTAGATAAAAATAGCTTAGAATGATATTTTATAGTGATTACGCTCATAAAAATTATTGGTGAAAATGTTGAATAACTTAGGAAACTTTTGAGTAGAAATCCAAGACTTTGTGAAATTGACATGTCGTATGATTGTGTAATTGAGTTGTGGAGTATTTGTATTAGTAATCCAAGACTTTGTTAAATTGACATGTCATATGATTGTGTAATTGAGTTATGGAGTATTTGTATGTGTTAATTATAGTATTGTATGATGTGTAAAAGTGTGGAAATGAGTTAGAAATCCTTTGGTATCCATGCTTGTGGAATTCGGCCATTGAGGAGATGTAAGGTTGGATGGTGTAAAATTCATGCAATTAGTATTTTGAGGCTTGGAGCTAAGTCTAAATAGGATGTATGTTGGTGTGATGTAATTGAATTGGAAGGAAAATTATTGGATGTGTGTGAGTGTGTGTATTCAGCCATAATAGGGTAATTTAAGGAAAATGATGTTCTGATGATATTAAATTGAATTAAGGGCTTGAATTGATGTTGAGTTGAGCTTGTGAAGCCATAGGAATCTTGAAATAAAATTAAGAAAATGGTTTGGTAATTACTGGCTATTTGGCCTAACCTACGCACGTGTGGGGGGGGGGGGGGGGGGGGATAATGGTGCTTTGTAAATTTGGTTGGTTGCATCTTGTGTTGATAATCCTTGTGTGATTATTGTAGGTTGCCTCACACGGACATAAACTTGGAGTATTAAGTTTGGTGGGTTGCCTTTGGTTTTTGACCAAAAGGATTATGGTAAGTGGTTATGAAAATATGCATGAGTACTTGAATAATCATGTATATGCTTTTATTTGGTTATAATTGAAATGAAAATGACCTATGTGTAGGCATTTCTTGTTGAACCAAGCTCGGCGGCATATTGAATTGGAGCTACCTAGAGAGGGAGCTTCCATCAGGTAATCCCTTGGTACTAGGGTTAGTCCCCGTTTATGCTCCACTATGTCCCTTTAGGGTAATGGTTTGAGGTATATGTTGATAGTATATTATAACATGCTCATACATATATGTATGTATAGTGGGTACATAGGAAGTACTGTTTCTTTGGCCAATAGACTGTTGCCTTCGGGCGTTACAGACTTCCACTGGATAGGTTTTCGTGAGGGAGTTCCATTTGACCTAGGGTCATGGGGTGTCATCCTCTGAGGAGCACTTTAGGAATGTCTCGGGTGTATATGCATGGAGGTGCCTTGGTTGATGTTCTTGGAACACTTCCTTGGATGAGAACTCGTAGGCTATATGCCGAGGCCAATAAGCCAGATGCTGCGTGTCTTTGGCATCGACCATTCCAGCTTCATCGTATTTTTACTCCCTACACATCCTTACTTCACTAAATCCCTTACTTTATCCCTTTTTGGTTGTTGTAGTATATTATTGATTTACATCTGAGTGAGCCATGAGACGGAGTAATCTCCAGAACCTCTGGGTTACTGAGATATATTCATATATCTTATCCCGTTTTGTGGACTTTATTTCAGGTAGTAGCAGTGGGACAGGAGCTGTGGGCAAGAGGCATGTAGGATGAGCATATAAACATAGAGTTCTGTTTTGCATTTTGAGGCCATTTGGCCTAGGCTAGACTTAGGGCATAAACATTGTATATGGATTTAGGTTTGTGCATATTGTCATATTTGTTCATGTCATCTTTTTGTTTAAGTCTAGTTGTACATTTGTTATGCTTTATGTTGAGGTTACTTTTATTATGTTGTAATTGAAAGATTATTGTATTATGTTGTAATTGGAGACTTGTATTGTAATATAGGACCTTGTGTAATATTGAAGCATGTTATATAATGAAAGGGAAATAGACCTACTTTAGGTTATGAATATGTGTATGTTTAAAGAATGCATGCAATTGGATCAAAGTGATTGAAATGGATTAAGTTTAAAAATGTAAGAAATGAAATGTAAAGTGAGCAAATTGATATAAATTATTATGGGTTGTAAGAGCACCAAGGCATTGCTGGTCCTTGAGTGTCACCCTTGAATATTAGGTACCATTGATGATATTTAACATACTTTTGATAAAGTGGGATAGGTTGAATAAACAAAGGAGATGTCGTCAAATTTTCTAGAAAATGGTAGATTTTGGGTGAACTTTGGGAGAGCATATCGCCCTCCACAGAAGTCCAATAAGGACGTTCCATAAACCATTTTGAAGCTTGAGATGTCAAATATGTTGTATCAAAATTTGGTAGCTATTGGAGTTGTACGCTGACCTACAGAGGTGTTTGAATACGGACTGTCCAGAATGGCCCTGCACTTGGGGCTGTCGGGTTACTGAATTGGGAAATTTATTTCTCCCTCAATTTTTGGTCAAATTATGCCCTTGATAAAATTGAAGCTTGAGGTGTCTAGTTTACGGTATAAAAAATTGAGAGCAATTGACGAAGTAGTTTGTCCTGAATCGTTGAAAGAGTAGAGGCTGTTGGAGCCCTATTTGAGGTTGGCTGACAGCTTTGCTTGTCCAACTTCAAATGGTGATAACCGGAGCAAATGAGAACTTTATGGAGCGTGTGATAGATTGTTGGAAAGATAATTAAATTTAGAATAACATACTAAAATATGAGAGGTTTGTAGCATGCGGATTTTCTTCAGTGTCCAGATTACTGAATCATGTTCAGTTATGTAAAAACCATAAAAGTGAGAAATATGCTAAGTGAGTTTATGGGAATCCCTTAGTGACTTGAGAGAAGCATTATATGATATTTAGGCATTATTTATAATTATTTTGCGTTTAGTTTTCAGTTATGATCACAACTTTTACTCATTACGCTTTATTATTGTTTTAAATGCTCGCTTAATGAAAAGGAAAAAGTTTACTCGCATTTAATAAACTGTTGTGATTGTAACTGCGCTTAATATCATAATCAATGTTACCGATACCGGTGTACAACAGGCTGTTACAATATCCATGTTCATTTCTTTAGTCATAAATTAGTCAACATAACAGTCTTCCAACAAGCGCTGCTTAACTCATATAAACCTGCAAAATAGCACCTCAATAAAGGGTGAGATAAACTCAATAAGTGGCAACATTCCTTTTCTTACATTAAAGTCCAGCACGACAACAAGGCATAGAACACATCAACATATACACATAAATAGTAGCCAGCATGTAAATAGCAGCCAACTTGTCACATACACATAAAACCATGGGAATCAATCTCAACCCATATCTTTAATCACGGGGAATCACTCAGCCCTTATGCAGCCATGGGGAATCACTCAACCTATATCTTCAATCATTGGGAATCAATCTCAACCCATATCTTTAATCACGGGGAATCACTCAACCCGTATAAATCATTCCTGTAACTGTATATACACATGGCATTTTACACGCAAGGTCATGCAAGTCATTCAATGCAATCAAAGGAAGCTACACACTTACATTGTGGTGATTGGTGAAGATCCCAATTAACCTGTAGTTCTTTCTTGAAGTTACTTCCGAGCCGCCACTTGCACCTAGAACACATCCATGTCACACTTTAAGTTTTCAATCATGATATTACTTCTAGGCTCTGAAGACTTAAACCCCTACATACTCTTAATTGTTCCCAATTTTCATGATTACGAGACTGATTATAGTGTCTTCTTCTAAGGCCGAACAGAACATAGTTATTCTCCTATTATTTAGGCTTATCATCTACAAGCTCATGGTTGAACAAGAAAGCAAAATACTACCCAGTGGTTGTCAATATAGAAGGTTCGGTCCCTACATTCATTCCAACCTTCTCATGTTAATTTTATCAAGCGTATTCTAGGTGTTTATTAGTCAGGGCTTCAGAATAGTATTAAATAAGGAATGTGATCACTATAAATTTACAACAATCCGTAAGAAGTGTTCTAAATCGTAAGATGGTCTATTTATTACCAACAAACATTGACATACAAAACATTACAGTTCCTTACCCCTTATCAAGGTACTTCGAACATTAATATGGAATATGGAACTTGAGGAAAAGCCTGGGGAGGGAGGATTTTGAACATGCAAGGGGTGCTACACCCACTCTTGTTCTGTCTTAGTCTTAACCAAAATTAGCTCACACTCCAAGCTTTCTTTTCATGGTTTTCCTTCAACTTCAACTTCTAACTCCACATGCACAAGCTTCACTCCCCCATTGAGGTTTCAGTTTATCCTTCTAGAGTATCCATCATGTATTACCCAAACAAAAGGAAAAAAATTGGTGGTTAAGTCTCCTTTTTGTTGAGAAGTCAATT
Source organism: Gastrolobium villosum (assembly GCA_032173675.1). Classification (NCBI taxonomy): domain Eukaryota; kingdom Viridiplantae; phylum Streptophyta; class Magnoliopsida; order Fabales; family Fabaceae; genus Gastrolobium; species Gastrolobium villosum. The sequence goes on along the minus strand of JAVKPL010015301.1, from coordinate 94,632 downwards.
ACGTATATATAAAATGGCAAGGAGAAGAAAAAGAATGTTGGATGAACAACAGTGTGTTTGTGGATTTGGATGTTGGCCGAGAGAGACTAAGAATGGAATACAGAAATCTTGGTTCACGGTGGTAATAAGAGTATAGAGTGAGGTGTTATGTATTTACTTTTGTTTTAGTCTAGGGATTAATGGTCTAATATGTCCCTCTTTCATGAATAAAGAACATGAAGGAGGAAAAGGTATTTTTGTCATACTAATATTCTAAATAGTAAGAGGATCTTGGTCACTACGCTATGGTTTAGATTAAAAAGTAGATTGGTAAATTCTACTTAACTGAACAAACAATCTAATAATTAATTAGACATAAAATTTCATTTCCACAAAAAATTATATTAGATGGAATTGGAATATCACAGCCTGATTGCCTGTTTCTCTGGTAATGCCTTATAGGAATATATAAACAACATATCCCAACAATGCATATCTCATATCATGCTATAATCTCTAAGTGAGCCTCTTGTCTCGAGATGTATCTATCTTATAGAACTCAGCATCTGAAAAATATTCCCTAGACGGGGTGAGATGACAATTTCAATAAATTAGGGGTTCTTGAAGGATTACTCTGCCCTCAAGTTCATTTCTCAGCATAATAATTATAAAATAGTGTAATCATAGAAAACAGTTAATCCTCATAAAACAATATAATGAATCATATATCATGTAATGTGTGCAAACTCGGTTCAACGGGTCAAAGAACAATGTAGGCATTACACATGTCTGCAACTTACCAAAAAACATAATGATTCCCCTTATACCCTACACCCATATATCAACATATTATAACACGAGTTCGGTTACAAAACATACCATAATACATATATCAATATCTCATTTTAACAAATAGTATATCATATATACATATGCCAACAAACCATCCTCCTACGAAGTTTGGTGGAAAGAACAAAGGATTAACCCTAAGAATCGAAAGCTTATCTGTTACATCAATACCCTCCAATACACTATCAGTATCCAAGAGGCCACAATCATAGACCTTCACAGTATCACAACCCATTTCAAGATGTAAAGACAATTAATAAACACATTATAGTCTATCACATATAATGAGATGCTATCTTTCTCCCCTTAATAATACATAAGGTTTTTTCCAAAGTATCAGTTACTTAAGTTATGACTTAAATATATTTTACAAAGGTCCAAACTAGTCTCCTTAGGTTCCTAAATCATTAACAAGGGTTCATGAGTCCTTCCATTGAAAAACAATTCAAAGAAATGGGCTCTATTACCCGGTTCGGCACTAAATCGCATTTATCATTTTTAAAACTGGTGTTGCAATTCTTTATTAAAAATTATAATATTTTACTATGTTAAATCAGACATCTCAAGCTTTCCAAAGACATGTTATATGTCTCAATTGGAGTTGTATAACTCCGATTATGTTTTTGGCAAAGTGACTACTGCAAACTAGATTTCCATGAGCAAGGTTGCAACTTCAAGATTTTACAAGTTTATAGCTCTATGTGTTAGCTTCAGATAGGTCCAAACCTCACTCAATTTGGAGCTACGTAGCTTGAGATATTGAATTTTTACTAAATCATGTTCGATGCTGTTACAATATTGGACTGTTCATATACGAATATTCCACTGTTCATATCCGGATATTCGTCGTAAAACAATAATTTTTAATAATTAATCCAACAAGGTGTCATTTTTAAGGTTCACAGAGGTTCAAGATACAATCTTTTACACATGTTCTCACTAGTTGTCATTTAGGTTATCAAAATCCTTACTTTTCACCACCCATTCATGTTGTTTGCAAGAAAACATACGGGAAATGATTGCTATATACCTTGAAGCTGTCAAAACCGAAAAAGGAGGAGACTTTCTATGCTCAAACTCTTCTCTCCAGGTTTGCCTAGTGAAGTGCACGAAATGGACCTAGCAAATGTTGGTTCTTTTACATCAAGAAGTTTCACCCAAGTAAGAAAAGAGTATCCAAGCTCCCAACAAGGTCAATACTTTACCTTTGAGTCCCTAACCAGCAATCAAAAGCTCTCCAAGATTATGTTTTTCTCCCCTAAAACACTAGCTTCAAGGTTATTTCCATTTCCATGGTGGGTTGAAAAGAGGTGAAAAATGGTGAAGGTTTTTGCTTGTTTCATGGGTGAAATCCTAGGAGAGTGCAAGAGAGGGGAGACAAAGTGGGGATGAGGTTGCTGCCATAAGGTTTGAAAATGAGAAAGAACGTGTTTTTTATGAAGAACGTTAGGGTTTTTAGGTTTTAAGTATAGTGTCACTTAACCTAGGTTACACTCTCGTTTACCACAACTTACACATAATTTTCTAACTTAAGCATTTTTTGTATCATTTAAGCTTCATAACATGGGATAGGTTATTGTGCCTACTCCCTATTTGCCTACTTTTACCTACCCCTCTCATCACCGTTGGATTACAGTTTGATCTAACGGTTCATATTGAAAACATAAATAAAACCCTTTTTACTTCCTTTCTCTCTCCTCCTCATTCTCTCTTCCTCCGCTATACCTAATTGAAATCTTTATGCCCTTCATCGCCAATGTCTGCTGTGCTTGTAGCTGTGGAGTTTGGTTAAATTTCTGAATTTGTTAAATCATCTAACTTGAAAAGAACCCTTGAATTTCATCTGACTTCCCCTGAATTTCAAAAAGCAACGATGGTGATAGCACGTTCATGGATCGTCTAATTACAAGAAGCTATATTATTGATTAAATTTCATCGACTAATGGACATGCTCACAGGTACAGTTCTTATTCGTCTATGCAAAATTCTTGAAAACATTTGCAGGAAAGGTAATAGCACTGCTCACCTCTTTTTTTTGGTTGGATTCTGGTTTTGAAAAAATTTGCTTGAATTTTTTTACAGAGAAACGTGCCACTTGAGTAGATGTTTCAAATCTGATGTGTGATCCAAGAAGGAAGGATACGTCTTCTTCATCACAGGGGAGGAGAGAATAGGGTGGAGTCTGAGAGAGAGAAAATGGAGAGAGAGAGAAAGGAGGTAAAAGGGTTTTATTTATGTTTTCAATATGAACCGTTAGATCAAATTGTAATCCAACGGTGATGAGAGGGGTAGGTAAAGGTAGGCAAATAGGGAGTAGGCACAATAACCTTCCCTCATAACATTAGGAAATAATAATAATTAACTTATCCCTATGTTCCAGTCAGTTGTTTCATCTGCTGCAACTTTTACCGCAAAACACACGGTATTCACACTTTTCGCAAAAAAGTGATTTTATTAAATAATTAGGCTTTCTTTGTAATTATCTTGTCTCTATTATTAAATTATTTATAACCTCTCACTTTTATTTTTTTAAGTTACTGGGTAATTTGTCTATACATATTTTTACCGCGAAATGTTCATTATTTATCCTTTTCTCAAAAAGGTAATTTAATTTAACTAATTAGATTTCTCATCTATAATTCTTATTTAATTTCTAAAATCTCCATTTAATAATGTAAGTTCTTACACTTATAAATTTGTTCTTGAAAATATTTAGTAGCAAACACGTTAACATTTTGATAATGCAAAAGTTCCATCACGATATTTAGAATAGTATTAATGGTGATCATATGTCTAATATATAAGAATTAATTTTTATGATTTGTCAGAATCAATACTAAATTTTTATAATATGAGTCTAATAGTAATGCAACTGAGCTAATAAAGTAATTAATAGAAGGTTGGAAAAATGAAAAAAAAAACTTTGGTTTCTTATGTCAAAAATATAATGGATATAAAATTTAAGGGAAAAATGTGTATTATTTTTTTTGATAACATATGTGTTTATCATTTTAAATGATACAAAGTTATGTCATTTTAAAAAAGAGATAAATATAAAATAATAAATTTTAAATTTTAAATTTAAATTAGAAAAAAATCATCTACTTTATCTCCCATAATTTTCAAACTTTACGTGTATCTTTTTTCTAAAATAATATAACTTATGTTTATGAGGGGAGATATTCTTACTACCAAAATTTTCTACTACCAACTTACTACCAATCTAATCACCATTGAATCAATATTTTATCTTTTTTCAAAAACTTTTTAACATTCTTTCTCTTTGATTCAATGGTGATTAGATAGATAGTAAGTTAGTAGTAGAAAATTTTGATAGTAAGAATATCCTCTCTATGTTTATAACGAAAAATATCAGAAAAAAAATTAAAAGCGTTACATCGGCGAAGTCGTTGTAGTATAGTAATAGTGTTGGTGAGTATTCCTGCCTGACCCGGGTTCGATCCCAGGCAATGGCGATAGCTTCTTTATTTTTCAAGAAGTCACATTTTGGCATTTTCCACGGAAGCAGTGGAGGGAACTAAAAAACTAAAACAACCCAAAAGCCATTCCCGCCATCTAGTATCTCTCTCTCTCTCTATCTATCTACAGACTGTCATCTCCCTCTCTCTCTCTTCTTTTCAATGGCGAAGACTAGAACTGCTGAGAAACCCGCGCAAGCAGATGCACAAGAGAAAACCGATGACCTTGAAATTATCTCCATCGGTTCCATCTACAAAGGACACTGGAACAAGAAGTACTGGAGCAGCACTAGGGTTTGATAACATATTTCCTTCGCTTTGCTTCAATTTCAAGTTCGATGTATGCAATTGCTGTGGTATCGCATTGTTTGATTCTTTTTCATTCCGATGCGTTCGTCTTGGTTTAATGATAATAATAACTTTGGTTGAATTATTTATGTATTATTCTCATAAACTTAGTTTCCCTATCAGTTGTTTGAATTTTGCAAACCACGTAGTAGATTGAAAGTTGATGGTAAGTGATGTAGGGAGCTATTTGGTGATATATGATCAGCTATTTGTTCATTGAGTGAATGAACCATGACTTCTGCATCCTATGGATCCTTGTCCCGTTTCAAGAGGGGATTTCGTGAATCAAAGAGGCAGTGGTGAAGGTTACGTGATGTATTTATAGAAAAAAGAAGAGAAAGGAGAGAGATGAATACTTGAACACAGGTTTATGTTTGAGGATGGAAACTATTGTATGGATTAAGTTACAGAAATGTCATTTCATGGGAAAGCAGGATTTGTGCAGTAATATTTTGCAAACACGGAATATTTGCTTTAATTTGTTTTCCTTTGCTGCCTGGTGTAGTACATTGACAATGGTTACATTGTAGGGAAAAGATCGATATCCATATCCAGTTGGTTATCAAGCCATTAGGGCTCATAACGGGACCACGTATAAGATGGAAATTCAAGAAGGTGTTAATGGGCCTACATTTTTGGTTTGTATTCAGGCTTCTTTGTGTTTTATATATGTTTTGACTTTTGATTCCATATACTAAAAATTTACAGCTTGCTTTGATTTTTATCAAACAGTTTCAGTTACATGTTGTTTATGCAGATTTCTTCTGATGATGGGAGTTCGTCTTCCGGGAAAACTCCAGACTTTGCATGGGAGGAATTTCAGAAAAAAGGTTGCCCCCGCATGAAGATTTGGCATGGGAAGAGACTTTCGTCTAAGATGGATGGCTTGGAGGTAGAAAATGTTGACATTGATAACTCCATAAAATTGAAAATTTCCAGTAATCTTTCCAAACTAAACACAGCCTAATCTTTTTCCAAACTCATTTAAGCACTTCTAATATAATTTTGACTGTGCTGTAATTCTTTATGTTTTATTCAAATATCTTTTTAACAAGAAAAAAAAATCAACATTTTTTTGGGTGCATAAAAATAAAATAGAACTCTTATTTAATATAAGCAGTTGCAGTGGCATATTGAAAACTTTCATTGAAAGACTTGCTAATGTATATATTCTATTTTCTATAATATGATATTTTATCCATAGTATGCTTACTGTTTCTTTTATTCTTTTTCCTCAGTGAGTCATGCTTACATTGGATTCATAATTAACAATGATATCATTAGCAGAAAATTAAGAGTCACACATGCAGTTAGAAGGGGAGATTGGGAGTTAGTTGGGATAGTTATTTATTGAGGGAAAGAGAATTAGGAAAGAGTCCAGGTCTCTCAAATACTTAGAAAAGGAGGGAAAGTGCATCTGTTATCGTGCACTCTCTTTGCATCTTCAATTCCTCATCTCTTATCTTGTATTCCATTGATGCAGACCCACAGATAGGAGTATCTGTCAATAAACATTCTTTTTCTTTCTATATTCTGGTTAAGTTCTATTACAATCTCTCTCTGGTTAGACTCTAGGTGTCAAAATTTTGTGGCATGGCTTTGCCTACTGAGTTACTAATATCTAGTTTCTTGCGTAAACTATCATATAAAAACAACTTTTAGTAAATTTCGGAATTCAAATTCTTCTTGGTAGTGGTACTAATCAGTGCTTAAAACACCATAACTAAATTCCTTCTCATTGTACTTTTCCAGCTCAAAGTAACAAATCGACATTCAAGACATCATTTGTCACTTTTTAATTACTTGGTTGAGTTTGCACACTTCAGTTATATATATGTGGAGTGTTCGTAATTTCGTTGACCTTGTTCTAGAAGTAAAGAGCCAGTAAAGTACAAAAGAAAGAAATAGGGTTGGCACCTTGAGTTTGATGCATTAATCTTGTAGCTTCTAGCCATTTGTTTTTATCTGTCCCGTGATATACACAGAGGTCATCCGCATACCTTTTCTAATGTAGGCCTCAAGAACTAATATCAAAATGCAGCTACTGTTAACAACTGAAACTCTGAATGTCTTTGAGTCAAACATATGAGATTGACCACCCTTTTCATTTTCGATTTATGTCCTTGTACTGTTAATTTCTTCAAGTTTTGTGATTTGTGCCTCAACCTCAAAACATTTCTAAGAGAAAATATTGTCTTGACTTTTCTTTGTTACTCTAATTTTCTGTTTTCTTTCTTACCGTTTTTGTTCATAAGGATGTCTTGCTCTCCTCTCTAGTTGTAACCCTCCTTTTCTCTTTTAAGTAAACTTTCTTTACCCCAAAAAGTAAAGAGATCTGAACGTGTGAGGATTGGTACCCACATTTTACAACAGTTGCTGCCTATGTGATGATAAATCTCATAATTCTGTCTCTCTCTTTCTTTCTTTTTCTTTTTTCACTTTTATACTGTTTAACAATTATTCATTTGTCATTTATATTATATTGTTTTTCATCCCTTCTATAGTAATTGTTGACTGTGCTTAATTTAGTTCCTTCTATTTTCATCGCATGTAGCTTTTTGGGTTCAAAAATCCGTTGGTTCAGAGGTTGCTTCGTGAACTGGTGGCAGATATAAATGGAATAGCAGAACGGAGCATGGTCTCCTCAAACTTCTGTGAAGGGGTTCCTAGAACAGAGCATGATGATTGCCGCCCCAATGTAGGCACATATCCTGATTTACTACTTTGCCTGGGAAGACCACGTGTTACAGGGAAGAGAAGCAGATGTGAACTTAAAAATAAAAAGTTAAATGAGGGAGCTAGACCTCGGTCTCTAGAACTCACCTGTAGCAGAGCTTCAGATGTAAAGAATGAGAAGAGTCTTAGTCAGAGGATTTCTACAACCCACTATTGTTCAGAAGAAGAGAATGGAGTCCACAATTACAACAGTGTATCAGCCTCATTGCAAATAATGTCCTCTGTCGGTAAAAGCAGTAATTGCATTTCATCCAAAAATGGGTTGTTATTGAATGCTATTGACATCTATGATGATATAAAAGGGGGAGCTGTACCTTCAGAGAGATCGACTGGTTTTTTCTACTCTGCCACGAAAATAACTGAAAACATTTCCACAGAAGAACCTGTAAGCATACATTTGAATTTTTAGTATTGTATTGAACATTATTCATTGGAAGCATGTTGCTTCACAAAATGTAATCGGTTGAATGTTATTCATTGGAAACATGTTCATTCCTAAATTGTGAAGATGTTGATAATCGTAAAGGGAAAAGGACAAAAAACTTAGAAGTGATTTATTGCTATCTCATGCTTCTTGGAATATTTCAATTAAAATTTTGCAGAAATTTCTGGTTTAATGAAATTTTTATGGTTTAATTTTTAATAGAAGAAAAGCTCATAACTTCTTGCAGCTTCATAGGTCACATGATGTGGAGTTGAAGTTGCCTTGTTTGTTGGTGTCATCAGAAGACCAAAAACTGATGCAGTCACGTTCCAAAGAGTCTCAAGGTTGTATTGACATTGATCTTTGTGCTCCTGATACCCTAGATTTTGTGGAAGGTACTTATATTTTTGTTGTACTGTAAAAATTATTATTTTTCACTTGAATAATTTTCAACACCTGCTTCATCTTGCTCATTTATTGATGAGTTGAAAGATTTATTTTTTTTGGCTTAGATATTGGACATGGTTATTCGATTTTGATATAATTTTTGGGATTTATATTTACTTTTGAACTTTTTGAATTTGGGCTCTTAAAGGCTTGCTGGTGATACTGCTCGATAGCTTTTGCAATATTGAATATTGTTCTTTACAGAATAATGAAGACATGAAGTGTCTTGTGATAATGTCAAATATAGAGATATGAAATATGTGGGTTCCACTAATGTTGGGTCCCAATGCCCCATATACAATATTCTTAAAATCTTCTAATTTAGTTCCCACATTACACTGTTTTGTAAAAAGAACTGTTGCGGACTCGGCAAGTGCACCGATCGTACAAGTAATATAATGTACTGAGCACATGATCGTTCCCACGAGAATTATAATTCTATCACTAATTCACTACTTCTACTTAAGTTGGACTATCGATTATAAATTTGTAACAAGAATTGATTTAGATTCAGAATATTAAAACTAATTAAAATAAGAACAAGAATAAAAAAAAGAACGTAAAGGTTTTGATTACTTGACAAAAAAGAAACGTAGCTAGGGTTTCAACTTCCCTCAACTTCTCTATTATGTTTGAATTCACTTTTTAGATTAATCGTCCTTAATATCAATCCAATCGATTCTTTTAATTTAATTAGGATTCAATCCCTTGATAACCTAATTCTTTATAATCTTGCATGAACCCTAGTTCCCCAGTTATTTCCCAAGAAAATAAGCATTACGTTCAAGAATCACAAGATTGCGTAAAACCCTATGTCTATTCTTAGAATCATAAAGATTACGATGAAATTATCATGTACGGATCATACACCAACATTCCTATTGCCATGCATTTACCTAATATCAGTCTACAAGATACAAGCTCATAGAAAGCATTAAGAAAAGATAATTTCATTCATAATAAAAAGGAAAATTAACATAAAGATTTATTCAAAACATAAAAGATAATTTGAGTTCCATCTAACCCGAACTACTATAAAGATTTAGCCTGACATTACATAATCAAAGATGAAAGAAAATAAGAAATCTTCCCCAAACTCCATAGTCGTATGGTGAATCTTCAATATTTCCAGTGCAAACTTGATCCCGATCTGTCTCTGACTCTCAAGAACATGAACTATATGTTTTGTCTACTTCTTCTCTGCTTCCTTGATTATATTCTTATGAATTTTGCTTCAATTTGCCCTTTTATATGTGAAGAATCTGTGTCCTAAGTGGAATTATTCAATTGGGCCTAAGTTGGATCGTGTTGGGTGCTTAAGTCCTCTGGGAAAGTAGTGCAGATTTGTATGAGGGCGCTTAAGTCCCGTTTTGGGCGCTTAGGCCCTCTCTTCAAAGAGGAACTTTTTACTTGGTAGCGAGCTTAAGCCCTGTTTTGGGGGCTTAAGCTCTCTCGTACATAAACTTTTAGTAAATTAGGAGCTTAAGCTCCAAAATGGGAGCTTAAGCCTCCTCTTCAAGAACTACAATTTCTGCTATTTGCACTTGGAATCTTCATGATCTTCAAGTTCTTGATCTCTAAGTCTTTAAGCTTCATATTTGCTTTCATTTAACATCATTCACCTTCAAAACAAGCAAAAGTCAATTGTTTACTTCATATTTCAATAGTTCATGTTTTTACACTAATAAACCCTAATTTTCTTGCATATTTGACTAGGTATTTCATATGAATTTAGTCCTCAAAACAAGATAAACTAAAGGTTTATCAAGAACTCTGCAAAACCCATTTATTTATCAGTATGTTTTAAGATTTTTCAATTTATTAATATTGCTGTGTTATTGAACACTGTCTCCTTCAATATCTAGTTTCCCTCACATATTTCTTTGTTAACTTTTCTATTTTCCTGTTGATTCCTAATCACTTGATCTATTGCATTGCAGAAAATAATTCTGATTCTGCCCCAAGTAAACTGGATAAGAATGCTTATAGTGTGACAGCATGTGAGATCACCTCTGGAGATTTGTTAAATGCAGAACATGAAGTGCTCAAATCTAATTCAAATCGAAGCTCTGAGAATAGTGATTCTGATTCAGTAGGCCAGGATGTGGCAAAGTCAATGATGTCACTTCTGCTTCCTCAAGCAGTTCCTTTACTGAGGAATGTTTCAACAGATAAGGAGTTTACTATTAGCCCTTCAGATATTTTTCCCTCTAGGGTGAGCTCTAAGGAAGACCAAAATGGAGTTGGATATATTTTTGATGTACCATCATCCGGTAAATATGCCTACCTATGCCATTTTTTCTGATTATTTGTAATTAATATCTGGCAGAGACAAATACATCATGCCACCAGAATTTTTGATTTAGTGTGTTATCCTTTAAATCTTCCCTTTGTTTGTGTGTTTGTGTATTCATGTGCATTATTGAAGCATATGTTTATATGGCAGATGTACTGCTGACAGAGAATGCACGTGGGGAACAAGGAATAGCGATACATGGGCCAAATTCAGACCCATGTTCAAATACTCCTAATTCTGAACATATGAAGTCTATTGTTCCTGACAGTTTTGATTATAGTCAATGTGAGGATCTAAAAATCAATCAGGAAATCTTATCTTCTGTTATTGCTGAAGCTCGTAGATCTAATTTCAATAAAGAAATGTGTTCTCTGAGAAGTCAAGAACATATTCCTGTTTGTGATTTGCCACATGGATCATCCACATGCCATGCTACAGAGTTGGACTTTAAAGACAGGTCTCAGGAGTGTGAAGCACGGACTCCTGAATGTGTTCTAGATGACATCTCTCCTAAGGATAGGAATATTTCTGAAAGAAGCAATGATGATTGCTCAGATTTGAAAGAAAATCCAGTGCATACTGGTTTCAATTCTCTGCAAAAGGACCTATCGACTGCTCAGGATTTTACTGCAGGTAATGTGTTTATGATATCTGGCATCAATAAAAAAAAATCTAAAATGTAGATAAACATGGTCAGAAGGGTTTAACTGTACATCGTTATATAATTCTTCTGTCTGTCTTGAACTGAGATACATGTTAAGTCACTGTCAACTCAATCATGTGTCAATCCACCTTGTCATGGTTGCAGCAAACTATTAGCTTATTATGGTATCAAGTCAAGAATTGAAGCTTAGTGATCTGAGAATGAGGCTTAATTGAATTGTTTCAGTCTGATCCTATTGTTAAAATTTCTTACAATTTTTATAAAACAATGAAGGTGTTAATAATTCTTTCTCAGGTGTAAAAACAAAGAGCTGTCATTTGAAAAGTATGGAAACCCTTGCAGAAAAGACACAAGATGAAGTTGTGGGTAAAACAGGCAATGTTGAAACAATGACGATGTCTTCTCAACTGCCAAATTTAGTATACACCAGAAGAAAACTCCGAAATGGTGTTCCCCTCCAAAGAGATTGTTCGGTTATGGAGAATACTGAATGTGAGAATTTTGAACTTGTTACTGCTGAAACGCCTACTGCCAAAGGCATGGTGCCTCGCTCAGAAACCATTCAAAGAAACAATTCAAAAGATAAACCATGTGAACCAGACCATTTGGCAGGTTTCTGTGTAGAAACACCTCAAAATCATAATGATGTTCTTGGTGGACATAGCAACCTTGTGAAACTTGACCCAACAACATCTCAGAATCCAAACCTGTTAACACCTCAAACTCATACTGATGTTCTGCATGGACATAGCAACCTTGTGGAACTAAACCCAACATCATCTCAGAATCCAAACCTGTTAACACCTCAAACTCATACTGATGTTCTGGATGGACATAGCTACCTTGTGGAACTAATCCCAACATCATCTCAGAATCCAAACCTGTTTACCTGTGAAAATAAGTGCTCTGGGGCCAAGGAGGCTCAATTTATTTCGGAACCAATGCCCCACAGAAACCAGGAGGTCCAGAATAATTTCGGCAGCAATGTAAAGTTTGTGGGGTGCTACTTACACCCAATGCCTGTTACTTCATTATTTTTAAGCACAAGAGAGGATGAAATCCACATTTGTGTTTTATGTGGGCTTCTGATGGATGAGTGTAGGACCCTCTTTACTTACAAGGTAGCTATTAAGGAACCAAGCTTAGGGTGCCCTTCTGTCATGGCTCACACCTCAATAATGTTGCCAGATCCAAAACATAATTTAATAAGAGAAGTAAGTCACTTTCTTTGTTCATTTTCAACCTCCTCCTTCGTTATTTACACTCACTTTCAAAATCTATTGTATCGTATGGTAGACTGTGGTGGAAAGATCTGGCGTGCAGTTAACTCCTGATGGACAGTATATTGTCTTAATAGGCAGCATAAAAACCCCTAATTGCAGGTTAACTGTTTCTACTTTCTACAGCCTTGAATTGATATGTAATACATTGAAACAACGTTAATTAGAATAACTATTTTATCCCAGGGAACAAAAAATTGATTGTTATTGCTCAACATGTACATCAGTCTTTTCTGAGAGGAATGCTTTGAAGATTGTCCAAGTAGAACATGGTTATGTATCAGTGGTAGCAACACTAGAAACTGTTGACAATGTGCATTGTATATTGGTTTGTGAACCTAACCGACTTGTTTCTGTTGGAGAGAGTGGGAGACTGGAAGTGTGGGTCATGAATTCAACATGGAGGTGATTTTAATACAGCTCTATTTGCTCTTACTTTCCCCGCGGATCCATTTATTGTACTGATTAACTTTCATGTTGATTTCTTATATGTTTGCATTTGTAGCAGAGAGGGGATATGATTATGAGGTTCTTGTGTTTTAATAAATAGCAAATCTCATAAGAATATTAGGAGAACTGTGTTACGATGATACTATGACTAATTTTTGAAGTTAAAAAGCTTCCCAAATTTTATTGAAGTCAAGTCTAAGACCTTGGGTTCTCCCATTGGTTTTACGGACTTCTTTTCCAGAAGAGCAAATGCCAAGATATTTGATGAGTTATACCTTTGTAATTGTAAAATTTATTCCTACTGTTTGTCAATAATATACTGTATTATCTATCTTTAATGTATTATAAATATTGTTGATTTTGTTGCTAGTGTTATTAAATAAATATTTTTTGATTATGGAACAGACAACTTTGCTTCTTCACCCCTTTATTCACTTTTTGGCAGTGAAAAAGTGGAGCACTTCATTATTCCAGCTGATGGCTCCATATCCCCTGACATTGTGGAGTTGAAGAAGGTTCCAAAGTGTGCTCATTTGGTTGTTGGCCGTAATAGTTCTGGGGAGTTTAGTTTATGGTATGTTGTCTTGAATTACCTTGAAGAAGTTATATATATGTATTTGACTTGAATTACCTTGAAGCTCCTAAATTCCTCCTTAGACACTAGGCACATCAGTCTTTGACAACCAAAGTTTTTACATTTTCAAGGACTAATGTATCTACAGCCAAACTTCTTAGGAATGAATACACACACACACATTTTTGTCCTTAATTGCGTCTTATTATCAAGTCACAGGTTGTTCAGAACTTGGTTCTTGCGTCTTATTACACACACACACACACACATTTTTGTCCTTAATTGCGTCTTATTATCAAGTCACAGGTTGTTCACAGGTTGTTCAGAACTTGGTTCTTGCGTCTTATTATCAAGTCACAGGTTGTTCAGAACTTGTCTAGACACTAGGCACATCAGTCTTTGACAACCAAAGTTTTTACATTTTCAAGGACTAATGTATCTACAGCCAAACTTCTTAGGAATGAATTGGAGGTTCACACACACACACACACACACACACACATATTTTTGTCCTGTGCTTTATCTTTTCCAGAAGTTACACACACACACACACACACACACACACACATATTTTTGTCCTATGCTTTATCTTTTCCAGAAGTTAGGAAATGTTACTGCTGGCTTTTCTGCTATATTTTGATGCTATCATCTCAACCTCTATTCCTATTTCTTATTTAAAAAAGGGAAAACTTTACTTTCACCCATTGTGGTTTGTGTGTGTATCATTTAGCACCCTGTGATTTAAAAATTATCATTTATATCCCTTGTGATTGCACTATGTATCATCTAACCCCCTGAGTGACTAAAATACCCTCATAATATAAAATATCGAAAATACCCTTAATAAACAAAATATTAAATTAAAAATAAAATACTAAAATTATCCCTAATTAAAATTAAAACCCTATTACCCTTATTCTAATTTTACAGAGGAGTATAAACGAGTAGAATAAACGAGCATGCTTTCTCCTCTTGATACACTTTGAGGTGCTTGGATTCTCTGTTCTAATATAGTCTCTCACAGAGGAGTCGTGCTTGAATCAATTGTTCTTTTTTTCATTATAATAAATTATACATACTATATAAACATTTTTTTGTCCTGATAATGATTTTGCTGCATAAGTTCACATAACTAAAAAGTATAAACCATCTTCATGGTTCCCAAAAGGTTAAACTGCAATTTAAGTCTAATGTTTTTGAACTTGTGGAGTCCATGTCACTTTGATATTGGCCGTTCAAGTCAAGCAATTTTGACAACTTGGTTTTAGTCAAAAAAACTTCACGTCTTTCCATATGGTTGCTCAACACAGCTACCATCTGATTTGGTTGTGGGACTTCTCTTTCTCCTAGTAGCTTCATTACTTGAATCTCCAATTCAAGTGAAATAGTATTGGGATTTTCAATATCCCTTATTTCTTCATTGATTCTTTATCTTCCTTTCTTTCATTGGAGAGCCTAAGTTATCTGCAAGTTTCTGGTAAACATAATATAATCAATAAATAGTCTAGGAAATTATTTGATAAATTTGTAATTATTACTCAATAATGGGGCAGGTTATATTTACAAACTTTTTTGTTTACAAACTCTTACAAACTACACTATATTCTCCTGGGAGAATACAAACTTTTGCAAACTACACTATGTTCTCCTGGGAGAATATAGTGTAATTTGTAAAAAAATTCCAAAAAGTTTGTAAACGGATCCTATCCCCTCAATAATTTGATTATGCGCCCAAAACTGATTTCCCTACTGCAATGACCGTCTCTATGAGATATTTTAGGGATATTTTAGTCATTTCGGGGGTCAAATGACACACAGTGAAACCACAATGGGTGTAAGTGATAATTTTTGAACCACGGGGTGCTAAATAATACACACACAAACCACAATGGGTGAAAATGAAGTTTTCCCTTTAAAAAAACCTCTGACCTAACCCAGCAGTGTAAAAAATAGGAAGGGGAAGGAAGAAGTAATCATTTTGGAAAAGAGTAACTAATTTTTAATCTGGTTATCAAGTTACAGTAATATCTCATCAACATTATTTTCAACACTTTCCTCAGGGATATTGCAAAGCTCAATCGTGTTTCAAGCTTCTCTGCTTTAAAAAATCCAATTGATGAGTTCTTTCCAATAAGCTTGTTCTATTGGCAAACAAGAGGCTCAGGATTCAACTATGTTGGCATAGAGGAGCAGGCTGAAAAACTTTTAGAAGCAACCAATTTGTTGTACTCAGAGCAAAGAGAGACCTGTTCATTTTTACAGTCAGAGGAAGGAAACGTTGCTATGTGGCTTCTAATCTCGACTGCTTCTGACCTTGATTGTGACCATAATCATGTTTCAACTTCCGCTCATTGTGATATACATACAACCAGAAGTTGGAGGCTAGCCCTTTGTGTGAAAAATAGCATAGTTTTTGGAAGTCTCTTGGATCCAAGGTGCTATGAAGTTTTTCTGAGTTTGAATCTAGTCCGTCATGTGTAGCTTAATTTTGTTAACTTCTTTACTGTTATTCACTGCCAATAAAGTGGAGGGAATTTATACTTCCCATCTATTTTTGTTTTCAATGTTTCTGATGTAAAGTGAGTTAAGAACAGCTTGAACTGGATTTTAGATAATGATTAAAATCTCATGCCCTACTGTCCTCAATCAATAGTTTATCATTCATTTGTGAGGGCAGCTGCTGCCATACAAATCTAGGATTAATTATGGAGATCATAAGGAGATATTATGAGCCATTAATTTATATCACGAGTGACATAAATATGAGAAATTGCATCTGAAAAGCTGCTGCTGATATATCATTTTTATAGTATTTGAGAATCATTTTAATACTATTTAAGAGCTGATGAGTAATTGCTCATTCTAGCCTGTACATTTATCAATTAATTGACAATTTTCAATCGTATTAACTCCGTGCAGGACTACTGGTATTGGTGTATTAGGTAGTTATGGAATCATCAGTACCAATGATGGTGCGGTGTATTTGTGGGAATTGTCCAGAGGATCCAAGCTTGGTACTCTGCATCATTTCCAAGGTATGTTGCAATATGCCACTTTCACTTATATGTTCTGGTCTCTGTGCACTAGCACTAGTGATACTGATAGCTTTAACTTGCAAATTTTTTAACGTAGTGCACTAGAGTTGTCCATAAGGTTCATCTCATACATATAGCTATATTTTTTTTTCCAGCCGGCTCATTATACCTGACACCAACTCTCCTCTTTTAACCTGGCTTGGGACAGGCAATGCATGCAAGCACATAGGCAGAGTTAATTTTAATTTTTTTTTTCAAACTTTTCGTACTTTTTATTTGGGTTTATCTACCACGACCTCAACTAATTTAAGATAAACGTGTTGTTGATTTTAAGTGCACTAGAGTTGTCCATGGTACATGATCAAAATGTACCTTCAATTGAATTGTTGAGTTCATGCTTTGATCTCATGTTTCTAGTGTGCTTTCCTTGTAACCAGGAACATTTTTGGTGTTACAATTCCTTTTCTGTATTAATGTAGGCCATGCCAACAGTTAAAGTCTCACTTGAGTTGTAAAGCAATCATGACAATAGGATATATATCCTCAGAACAACCTCTTACATTTTCTTTAGGGCATGTTTAGTAGTTGAATGGCAATTCTGTTCCAGCCAGTACAGCAGGATACTGAGGATTTCATAGTTTGACAGTAAGAGTGGCAGATAAGGATGATACTTCTTAATGATTTGATTCCATGGACATAGGAATCAATAATCACCATTCCCTTTTGAGGTGGGATTCTAGGGAGGTTATATTGGACTTAAAGGGTGAATGGTAAATGAGGATGTGGAGGATTGAACCGCTCCACATAACCAAAACTCCTTGATAAAGATAGAGATACCACTTAAGGTTTATGCTCTGTAAATAACCAATTTAACCCAAAAGTTTAAGCTGTTGGATGAGGCTACATTAATGGTTTTTATATATCTCAACACGCCTCCTCACACGAGAGCCCACTGGGCTTGAAGGGTGGATAATGCACAGGCCCACCTACCTGTGAGAAGAAAGAAATTCCATTAGAAAGAAAGTGGGGGGCGGTGAGGATCGAACCCGATACACTGAGGCTCTGATACCATGTAAATAACCAATTCAACTCAAAAGCTTAAGCTATTGGATGAGGTTATATTAATGGTTTTTATATATCTCAACATGCTCCACCGGTGGAAAAAGGACTAGATATACATGAATTGAGAAAGTACATACATGATTACTAGATGCTAGACTAATAATCATGTTTATAATGTTGAAACTTTTTTAACATGTTTATACATCAGGATATGTAATCCAGACACATATAATCCAACGTTTTGAACTGTGCATTAGTGATAATGAATAAATAAACCTTCTTTATGTGTCAGTTAAGTATTTCTAGTTGAGTCTAGAGTCATTGGTATCAATCTTGTAATTAGGGGTTCTTAGTATCAAGTGTAGTTCAAAAGTTAGTCAAATATAATTAAGCCAATCAAGCGTCCAATCAATTCTATATACACATTTGGCCTATAAATGTTGGTTCCCTATATAATTTTGATAGAATTTAGTGAAGTATATTCAGAAAATATCTTTTATTCTTTCAACTTATGATTAGAATTCTGATTGAACTGTTAGAGAATGGAGAGCCACATATGTAACCTCTAGGGGTGTATTATATCACTATATGGGTGTCCTTGACAGTAATGGTATAGACAAAGGCTACGCAAAGGGTTTCCAGGTGCTATGTGTAACAATGAGGGTAGGTGTTGAACGACTGCTATGGCTCACAAAGTGGGCAAAGTAATAGCTCATGTAAATGGTAGATATTGTGTTTTTAGTGAAGGGGAGGGGGTATTTATAGTTAGGGTTAGGCTCCATCCATGCAAAAGAGTGGCAAAATCGACAGTTATGGGGAAGAGCCATATCAGCTTGGCCTTGCTGGGGCAAGGCACTTAGCTGCCGCTGTCAGCACTACAGTGACTGTTGTGCATGAAAGGGAGAGGGAGCATATCCCTATGTAGGGCAGTTTGGTGTTCCAAGGGACAATCGAAGCTCGATCATATCGAGCTGTTCAGTGATCTACAAACACCCTACTAACATCGTAGTTGGCAATTACCGCTAGGATGACAAGTGGGTCATGATGCCTGGGAATTACTACCTTGATTTCGTCCTCGTCACACACAATTTTTGGCTTCTTGGGCTGCTTGGGGTCTTTGGCTTTGGTGATCGGTCTTCCTGCGACTGCCAAACATTGTTTTAGGTGTTTTTCCCTGGCGTTAGTGGTTTCTCCTCCATCGCCTAGTCCTCCATAGATAATGTTTATTAGCCCATGCCTGATTATGGCTGAACCTTCACTTTCTTGGCTGCCTTTGCTTGTAGTTTTCTTATGTTCTTTCTGAGACCTCGAGGTCATCTCCTTTTCTCTGTTTCCTTTGTGGCTTATGTGCTCAGTTTGTCTTCTTCTCCCGTTGTCCGGGGATGGACTTCGGTCGGATTTGTAGTGCCTATTTTTATCATGCTCTTTGCATTAGTTGTCCTTCTGGTTGGTTCCTCTATATCTCCTGGATGTGCCTTCTTGAATCAAGTCTTCAATTTCCTCTTTAAGGACCTGACACTCTTCAGTTGAATGGTGTGGCTTCTGTGCAACATGTAAAACTTGGGAGTTTCTCTTGGTGCTTCAGGCTTTTGGGCAGTGGTCATCGGATGTCTTGTCGTTCCATTTGCATTACTTCTCGGAAGATGCGGGGCGGGATGTTCGAGAGGTGGTATAGCCGGTATATTTGGGAGCTTATGGGATTTTTTATCTTCATCCTTGTTTGGTTTTTTTATTTTTGTCGGGCTTTTTCTCTCGCCCGGAACTTCCATCTGTTGTGCTGCCCTTGTACTCCTCTATCCTCATGAACTCCAGGGCTTTTTTTTAACCTCTTCAATATCTGTCACCTAATGTTGGATAAACTCGTAAGCAAAAGCTCCTTATCGTAGGCCGGACAAGAGGATATGGACTTCATCTTTAGGTTCGAGACCTTTAACCAACAATGCTTCTTTGTCAAAACGATCAAGGTAAGAAATGAGATATTCTCTGGGCTATTGGCGTATCTTTTGGAGTGAGTGTACTGACTTGGGAATCGGTCGACTTGTGGAGAACCGAGTTTGGAACTTGTGTGCCAGGTTATCCCATGAAGATATGCATCCGGTCGGTAAGTTTATATACTAGCTAAGTGCTCTTCCACCCAAGAAGGTGGGGAACATTTTGCACATGAGGAGGTTAGTTTTTCCATGTAAGGTCATCGCTGCTTCAAACTTCTGGACCCAGTCGAAAGGATCATCATCTCCAACATAGGTGGGAATATTGGTGGGTCCCTTGAAACCGATCGGTATATGGTTAAGACAAAGCAAATCGGTTAGGGGCCTATTGCGCCTTGAAGGGTTCGAGGATGTGTGCTGGTGGGCCTGTTGTCTCGCCACTTGGTGGTGGGGATTCTCGGGCTGCTGAACGTTATTATGGGCTGAATAAGAGGGCACTAGCGTGGTCGCATAATTGTTTGGTTGTTACTGGGCGACCGACATTATGCAGGAGACTTGAGGTGGGACGATGTGTTGATGAATTGGTATTGCCTGACCGGGGTTAGGAGCTGTGGCAATTTGTGGGGCTACTGCAAGTGGGACATGAAGTTGTGGCAAAATGGCTACGACTTGAGGTGCAAGGAGAGGCAATGGATACGCTTGGACAGGATTCAGGCGAGGTACAATAGCCATTGGCAAGGCGTGAGGATTTGGGATGATGACGTGATGGTTGTGTTGTTGCAGGATGACTTTATTTTCGATCGATATTGTGGGGCTGACCGATGGTACTGTGTGGGCGATGGGTACTTCTTGGGGCATTCCGAAATGAGGTTAGGCTAGGGTTGGTTGGACTAGTCCCACATTTTCGGCTTGCACTCTTCTTGGAGGACTGAGAGAGGATTTTGGTGGATCTATTGGGGGAGGTAGAGTATCTCCTTTCTCATTTCTTCAATCATGAATTGGGTAGTTGGGTCCAAAACAGCATGCGCGGGCATGGTCGGTCTGTCTGGAGGTGGTGCAGCTGAGGGAGCTAGTATAGAGGGAACTGAAGGGACGAAGTCTTCATGCAAGGTTTGAACGCGGCCTTCTAGGGTAGTTTCCCCTGGTTGGTTTGTTCTTCTGGTTTGGATCATTTTGTAGGTGGTTAAATCGGGAGAAAATAGAGTTTCTAGCTTTCCTAGAATTTCCAGTAAGGATATGAGAATAAGAATTTACTGTTGTTTTCTACAGACGGCGCCAATGAATTGTTAGTGAAGTAAGAGCCACGTATGTAATCCCTAGGGTTGTATTATATCACTGTAGGGGTGTCCTTCACTACAATAATATAGACCAAGGCTATGTAAAGGGTTCCCGGGTGTTATGTGTAACAATGAGGTGAGGTGTTGAATGGCTGCTGTGACTCTCAATGTGGGCAGATAAACAGCTCATGTAAATGGTAGATATCGTGTGCTTTTAGTGAAGGGGGAGGAGACATTTATAGTTAAGGTTAGGCTCCATTCATGTAGGAAAGTGAGCAAAGTCAACAATTATAGGGAAGAGCCATATAGTCTAACAATTGCTGTTAGCACTACAGCGGCAACTGTGTAGGAAAAGGGTGAGAGAGCATATCCCAACATAAGGCACTTTGGTGTCCTTTGTTAGGATGTATGTATGTCAACCCTATAGCAGGTATGGAATAATATAGCAGGGGTAAAATGGACATTTGATATTTGGCTGCAATATTGGGCTAGCAAATTGAGCTGGCAATATTTCTAACCAAAGCGTAGTTATCGATAGTCCTCATTACATCACTATGGCGGATAGCGCCACCATTCCACTATTGTGATATTTGTGTAGTGGCCGTAGTGGGCCAAAATCGCGGAAAATAATGGGCTATAGCACCTCTCCTTCGAAGGCAAGGTAAAAACCCGTCTTTGCCCCGACCTATCCATTGTCCCAACAATAACTTCCAAGGACAAAATCAAAATTTCTACCCTTTAACCTTACGCCCATCTTCAGTATCGCAAAACGCTATTGAAATTCTTGAGCTTGGAGATACCTCTCTCTCTCTCTCTCTCTCTCTCTCTCATACGGTCTCTGCTCTCACTCTCTCGTCTGTTCCGTCAACCCCACTGCTCATTGGCGGTTTTTCGGCCACTGTGTCCTGGTTCCGCAAGCCTCGTCCTACTCTGTTCAGTTTTGCTATGTCCTTACCTATTCACTCTAGTCCTGCTCTGTTCAGTTCTAACTCGTGCTGCACTATTCTTGTGTTTCTGCCTCAGTGCATCAGTTTGCACTTTGTTTCTCCGTTAAGTGTTGTCATGGCATCATCCACTCAGACAACACCTCATCTTCGCTATAGCGGCTATAGCTCTAAAGTGGTTTTATGCTCGGTCGCCGTAAGACACTATCAGAAATTGATAACTATGATCCAAAGTTGTTGACTCCTCACACGCGAACCCTTCACCCAACATATCTACCCAACCTATTCCCGTTCTTTCCCTTTCCATTCAACCCCCAAATTTAAGCAAATTTTTGGGCTTCGTCATGTTACGACTGGGATAGTTTTGAATAGGATGTTTTACATTTTGGTTGAAAAGGTGGCTTGAAGAGTTTCAATATTTTCACCACCTTCTTGCAAGAAAAAAACACGAGTTCATTACATAGATATTTGACCTCATGTTGACAATAAAGTTGTCACCCACGATTGAATAATAAACTACTGGAGGAGCTTAATTAATTGGATCAATTTAAAAATACTAGGAATACTACCAGAATTAATTAGAATTAGGCACACTTACAAACATTTTTCTACACCTTGGCTTATCCTAGGTCATTTCTTACAGTTCTTGCTTCTAATAATCTGAACTGCATAATTTGGTTTCATGTACTGTGTAATGCCATTTTGAGGTTTCATGTTTAAGATATGGTTTCAATGATATAGATAAAAAAAGTTAGACTGGTTTTGAATTTATTTTTTGTTTCTGAAAAAGATATTTATAAACTTTTCTTTTTCAACTTTTTAAAAAATACAACTCTTTGGTGTTAGATGGCAATGCAACATGTGTTGGTACCGATGATTCGAGAGGTGCCTTGGGAGTGGCTGGTGCTGGAGGTCAGTTGTTGCTTTATCTACACCTTCGTGAACTAGATTCAAATTAACAAGTGAACAAGGATAGTGTTATTTTCTCATCGATCTTGCATACAAGCTTGTAAAGAAATTGTTAACTTTATATGGCTGCACTTAAAGTGCTTAGGAAATGTATGTTTCTGAATTGCAAATAGTGTTCATATGGCTTCAATCAAATTTCAGTATATTAATTTTACTCCAGCAACTATATTTTCAATTTGATTTGTGTATAACAACAGGGCTCGTGATAAAGTATACCCAGTTAATTTTATATTCGAAAGTGGCAGCGGCGCAGCACTAAACTTGGAATTGATTAAAATTAATATTAGTAGCACAATTTTTTTAAATTTGATTTATGCGTGTAATATTTTGAGTAATAAACTCAAATTATAAAAATTTAAAATTTAAACTTTCAAAATGTGATTATTCTTGATGATTAAAAACATGAGACATGACTAAATTACGTTTCCAAAAAAAAAAAAATATCACTTTTAAGAATTTTAATGACTATACTCCTAACCATTATTGTCAAAAAACTAGTGTAAAAATGTAAAAACTTATGTTTTTACTAGAGTGGTGAATGTTAAAATGCAAGTAAAAATTAGTAAAGAATTGGTAAAACTAATTTTAAGAATGCCATGCAAAAACGTAAAAACTGTAAAAATTTGTGTTTTTACTGTTTTGATTGTTTTTTACTTAAAACTAATTTTTTTTTTTTAAAAAAAAGATTTACAAAAAAGAAATAAAAAAAACCCTTTCATTTTCCCAAAATCGTGTGCACAATATCTTGATATCTTTTTGTTTGGATATATATGTTTCATAATAATGTCTAAGTTATGCTATGAGAATCATTTTGTGTTTTTGGATCATTATGTGGATTGAAAAAAGTGGAATAATATCTTGATGAACGATGATCTAAAATCCGCAGAGTGTATGAAGCAGTTAGAGCATGTTAGTTATCCATTACTTGTTAGTTATCACTATTTATAATTTTGATACTTGGTTATCATTTTCTTTTTTCTTTTTAGATAGATAAGTGACTCAACAAACATGTTCATTATGAGATCTTTTTTACATGCATATATATATATATATATATATATATATATATATATGTAATTTTGTATCTTGACCTCAAGTAGTAGAAAGTAGAAACTTTATGTTTCATGTCGTTTCTACATTTTACATTTCTACCACTTGAAGAAGATCTGAAACTGAAGAGAGAAAAGGAAAAGAGAGAGAGCGAGAAGAAAGAGAGTGAAAACATTATCTTATCAATGTCTATCATGAACAGTGTACAATCTCTTATATAAAGAGAGGAGAAGACACGTTTGCCTTGTTCAGTTTGTTACAGAAGCCACGTACCCCTAACTGAACAGTAACAGCTTTGTACAGCTGTTACTCCTAAAACAGGAAACGTAACCACTTAGCCAACTGGCTATTACAACAATACCCCTTATCCTTTTACACTAACAGGCCCCCGCAAACTCAGGGTGGATGGAAATAGGAATGAGAATCCACCACCATGAGTTTGTCCCGTAAAACAGCAAAACGAGAAGCTGAGAGACTTTTGGTGAGTGTGTCAGCAACTTGGTCTATTGCAGGAATGTGACAAACCCGGATATCTTTGGCAATAACATGTTCCCGAACAAAAAAGATATCCAACTCCATGTGTTTTGTACGAGCATGCAGGACAGGATTGTGAGATAAGGAGACAGTGCTCAAGTTGTCACAGAGAATGAGAGGAGGATGATGTCGAACTTGGAGCTCAAATAAAAGAGATTTGAGCCAAAGAACTTCAGCAGTAGCTAGAGCAAGACTCCTATATTCTGCTTCAGTGCTAGAGCGAGCCACCAAAGTCTGTTTCTTAGACCACCATGAGACAAGATTGGAACCAAAAAACACACAGGCACCCGAAGTAGACCGTCGATCATCTGGATCACTAGCCCAATCGGCATCACAAAAGGCTGTGATAGAGAACAAATGACTGGGATTGCAGGGTTGCATCAACAGCCCATGAGACAAAGTGCCATTAAGATAGCGTAGGATCCTTTTAACAGCAGCCCAATGAACTTCAAGTGGCTGAGCCATGAATTGGCAGGCTTTATTGACTGCATAACTAATCTCTGGTCTGGTGAGAGTGGCATACTGTAAAGCTCCCACAATAGAGCGATAGAGAAAGGGATCTGAAAAATAATTGGATCCAAACTTAGAGAGCTTGCAACCAGATTGAAGTGGAGTAGCAATGCCCTTTGCATCAGCCATATTGGCTTTGAGAAGTAAATCTCTGATGTATTTTGCTTGAGAGAGAATCAAAGCACCAGATGAAGTTTTCTGAACTTCTATGCCAAGAAAAAAGTCCAGATCACCAAGATCTTTAAGAGCAAAGGTGATATTCAGCTTCTGAATTAAGGATTGTATGAAACCTAAATCACTCCCAGTGAGGATTATATCATCAACATAAACTAGAAGAAAGACCAATTGAGAAGACTTCCTGTAGATGAATAAGGAAGGATCACATTTGCTAGCCATGAAACCAAGATGCAATAAGGCTGTTTTGAGCTTATCAAACCAGGCCCTTGGTGCTTGCTTTAAGCCATAGAGAGCCTTATGTAACCTGCACACAAGAGATCTATTAGGTGACTCAAAACCAGGAGGCTGCTGCATGTAAACTTCCTCCTCAAGAATGCCATTGAGAAAGGCATTATTAACATCTAGTTGTCTCAGTGTCCAGCCAAAAGAAATAGCAATTGTTAGAACAGTCCGAATGGTGATAGGCTTAACAACTGGGGAGAATGTCTCAGAATAATCAAAACCAGCTTGTTGATGAAAACCTTTGGCTACCAACCGAGCCTTGTACCTATTAACCGAGCCATCCACATTTTCCTTAACCCGAAAGACCCACTTGCAGCCAATAGCCTTCCTATTGGGAGGAAGAGAGACCAGTGACCAAGTGTTATTTGCTTGAAGAGCATTAAATTCGGACTGCATGGCTGAAAGCCAATTAGGATTGGCCAAGGCCTGTTTGATTGTGCTAGGCTCAACAGAGGTTAAAAGAACTTGAGGTCTTTGTGTAGTTCTAGACCGAGTGTGGATAGAATGATCAGGTGAGGAAGGAAGAGAACCAGATGGAACATACTCAGAACCAGAACTAAGATGAGAAGAAGAGGAAGTAGAAGGAGAAAAGGAAAGGGCAAGAGAAGAACCTGGACTGGACGTGTCACCACTGCTAGGAACAGACGAACTAGAACTGGAGCTGGGAGATATAGGTGTTGGTGGTGAAATAGGTGCAGACAAGACATGAAGAGGAGCCCTTGAAGTGGTTGAATCAGCACTATTACTGTTTGAAGGCTGAGGGGAGACAGAAGGATGGAAAGTAGATGTAGGTCCCACCAGCGGAATTAAATTGGAGACAGAAGAGGAAGGACATGAAGAACTAGTATTTTTTGTGTTTGAGTTTAAGGGAAACCAGGTAAGATAGGGAAATTTGGTTTCATGAAACAGGACATCTTTTGAGACAAAGAGTCTCCCAGAAGAGTTAAGGCACTTATAACCCTTATGGCTTGATGAATAACCAAGAAAAATACATTCACTGCTGCGAAAGTCAAGTTTATGATGATTGTAGGGCCTTAGGAAAGGGAAGCAGGCACAACCAAAAACTTTGAAGGATTTGTAGTCAGGAACGGTGTTGTGTAACTTGACAAAAGGAATGTCAAAGTGTAAGGCAGCAGTGGGTAGGGAATTAATGAGATAAACGGCAGAAATAAAAGCATGATCCCAAAACTTGATGGGAAGGGAAGCATGAGCAAGAAGAGTGAGACCAGTCTCAACTATATGTCTATGTTTCCTCTCTACCACACCATTCTGATGATGTGTGTGTGGGCAAGCAATTCTATGCACTATACCAAGTTGCTTGAGAAGTTGATTAAAAGAGCGAAACTCTCCCCCCCAGTCAGTTTGTAGAGCTTTAATAGTGGTCTGAAAATGGTTTGACACAAGTTTTTGAAACTGAGTGAAGAAAACTAAAGCTTCTGATTTCTGTTTTAAAGGATAAATCCAAGTGTAACGAGAGTGAGCATCAACAAATGAGATGTAATATCTAAATCCCATTGTGGACTGAACAGGAGCTGGTCCCCAGAGATCACTGAAAACCAAATCAAAGGGTTTTGCATACACTTTAGTTGAAGGAGAAGAATGCAAACGATGGATCTTACCTAAACAGCAGGCAGAACAGAAATCATCAATTGTTTTATTAACAGTAGGAATATTACAAAGTTTGAGAACTGAGTTGAGGGCCTCAGTGTGAGGATGCCCCAATCGACAGTGCCAAAGTGAGTACAAGTAGTTGGAACCTATAGAATTTACAGAACTAGAAGCTGTATTAGCTGTGCACTGTGTGGTTACACTAGTGGGAACAGTAGGAGAAAAGTCTAGGCTATTGTTTAGTGGTGGATTACAAGAAGTAATTGTGGAAACAGAAATAGAGGAATGTTGACTCGGTTGTTGACTTGAGTTGGGAGAGAGTTGAACTCCTTGAAAACAGTATAGACCATCTGGTCCTAAGACACCTTCCAAGAGGACTTCATGAGATACCTGAGATTTAACACAACAAGCAAGAGGGTGAAATTCAAAATAAACACCATTATCTCGAGCAAACTGACTAACACTGATCAGATTCTTAGTTATTGAAGGAACAAGAAGAAGATTGTTAAGAAATAAAGAGGTGTGTGGTTGAAGTGGGGAGGAGAAAGAAGAACAGCCCATAGCATGCACTTTCAAACCTTGGCCATTCCCTATGTAAACCTGATCAGCACCAGACAGTTGTGTGCTTTGCAACAAGTTCTGAGGATTGGCAGTCACATGATGAGAAGCACCTGAATCCGGATACCAATCAATTGTTTGAGCATGTGAAGGAGTAGGAAGAAGACCTGGTCCTTGAGTTGGATTAGCATTAAGCAAAACTTGAGGTTGATGAGTTGTCACCAAGGCTTGAGGTTGATGAGCAGCAGTAGGTCTGGTATATTGATAAGATCTCTGAAATTGAGATTGTGCTGATGGAAAGTACTGAGGAGCTTCTGGAGGAGAAATTTCAGGTACAAAGTTCTCATCAAACCTGTACCAGCAGCTCTGAACTCCATGGCCAAATTTATAACAGAGCTGACACTGAACATTGCTACGTCCACGACCTCTAGCTCCTCTGTTGCTACGAGAATAAGATCTACCTCTGCCTCTTCCATAATTTTGACCATATGACCTCTGATTATATGTATTTGGATCCAGATTTGGTTGCATACCACTAAGAGGAGACCTTACAGACGCTAATTCAGGTTTGTTAGCTTCTTTTAACTCAGGAATGACCTTTTGCACAACATTCACAGTCATTGAATCAGAAAGAAGAGCTTCATTTTGTCGCGCGAGCATCATTTCATGAGACATCAGTTCAACTCGTAGATCATTGAGAGAATAAGGATTCTCACGTGCTCTGACAGAGGTGACAAAGGCGTTGAACTCAGCAGGAAGACCAGCAAGTATGAGTTCAGTTTGTTCATCAACAGGAATAGCACTTTTAATGGCTTTAAGTTCATCACAAAGAGATTTAATACGTCTAAGATACTCAGCAACAGATCTTCCACCTTTCTTGATGGTACGTAGCTCAGATCTGAGCTGGTGAGCTCTTGACTTCATCATTCCTTCAAAAAACTTATGGATCTGCTCCCAAGCTTCATATGCATGACTAACTCCAAGGATTTCGTTCAGAAATTCTTCTGAAATAGTGGAAAGGATCCATGACAGAAGCATCTGATCTTGACGAATCCACTCAGTGTACAGATGGTTGACAACTCCATCCAAGCGATCTTGCTCCGATTCGAACTGAAGCGGTACTTTAGGATTAACAAGAAAGTGTTGAAGTTGATGAGAAGTTATTACAGGTTCCACAACCTGGTTCCAGAGAAGAAAGTTGCTCTCTGTTAGTCTAACAGAGATCTGATGGCTGAATAGCGAAGGAGAAGACGAGCGATTCTCGGTTGAGACGTTTCCGGTTGTGTTTCCGGTCATCGAAGGAGACGATGACGGTGACACAGACTTTGAAGCGGAAGACATAGCAGTAGTGAGCTGAGATCTGTATCAGGCCCTCAAAGAGAGAGGCTCTGATACCATGAAGAAGATCTGAAACTGAAGAGAGAAAAGGAAAAGAGAGAGAGCGAGAAGAAAGAGAGTGAAAACATTATCTTATCAATGTCTATCATGAACAGTGTACAATCTCTTATATAAAGAGAGGAGAAGACACGTTTGCCTTGTTCAGTTTGTTACAGAAGCCACGTACCCCTAACTGAACAGTAACAGCTTTGTACAGCTGTTACTCCTAAAACAGGAAACGTAACCACTTAGCCAACTGGCTATTACAACAATACCCCTTATCCTTTTACACTAACACCACTCATTTCCGTTTCTACGTAGAAACTCGAGTTTGACAACATTACTCCTAACAAAATATATCAGGGATTGTAGTGTGCATATATAGAGAGATTATTTATTCTTGAGTGTGAAACGTGTGTATCTATATGTGTGGGAGGGGAGGGGGGGATTAAGTTAGCAAACTAAACGCTTTGTCCCTTTCAATGTACTAAATTGTCAAAATCATAAGACCGTACTTCCCTACTTGCAAAAAATTGCATTGATTGAGGTTGTTACATGCCTAACAATATTTGCCTTAGGCTTAGACAAAGCTAACGCGAGGAAAAATCTGGTAAAGACTATTGAGATTTGATCCGGATAAAATATAGTAGGCCTAATTAGAGGCCTAAAGACATACGAACGAAGCTCAATCTCACGAAGGCGCAGCACTAGGCGCGATGGCCCACATCGCGCATAACACGACGTGATGCACCCGTTGCGCTTGAAATCGCTCTTTAGCATAACTTTGGAAGTAAGGAATCTATCCCAAGAACTAATACAAACCCACCGCGCCAATGTACTAATTAAATAGAGGACAACACCAGCTTGCCACTATTCTATCAAGATAACATGACATTAAGAGATAAGGCTATTAATGCACTAGCCAAACCTGCAGCCCTTGAACGACCAATCAGAGGCCATACCGCCTTCAGAAGGCGGCATCAGAACCACTATATGAACAGAGTGTACATGCCCAGGGTACAATCATCTAATTCAATAAGAATATACATACACCTGCCACTAATACTGACTTGAGCGTCAGAGTGTCATTGCAGGTACCCTCCATTCAGTTTCAACCATCGCGCCAACAAAGGACCAGAGTCCACATATCATCATCATCAACCTCCAGCCCAAGAAGCAGAGCATCCTCAACATTTCAACCGTGTGTGATTAGGCCCAGTACAGCTTGGCCAGTCCATACTGTATTTGGTCTGATCATTGGCGCAATTTGTGGGAAACCGAATCATAGAGGAACTATGAGCGCGATCAGAAAAATTCATTAATCTTGAGGATTATAAACGGTCGCGGGATAATTCTTGTATTAAGACGGATGTGGACAACTTTGAAAGAGATTTCCAAAAGAATTTTCAAAGAAAATTCCATGAAAAGAGAAAGTGGGAGAGGTTTGATAATTAAACTCCCTTAAACACATCCAGAAGACAGATCTTGAAGGAAGTCTTCCAAACAGGATACGTGTGCGTTAACAAACCTCTACCATTGAAAAAAGGAGGACAACGCGATGAAACCAAATTCTGCGAGTTTCATAATGATACAGGGCATACCACTGATGAATGTTTTGATTTGAAAAACACAATTTTTGATTTGAAAAACACAATTGAAACACTTATCAGAGCTGGGAAGCTCCAGGAATTTATTTCTAGTTGCAGAGAATATAAGGCGCAAAGAAGACGCGATAAAAGTCTCGATTGCGACCAAAATCCTAATTGGCAAAGGCATATCCCAGGAGAGATTACAACACTGCCCGAAATAATGATCAAAGGAACGCGCGTGACGATCTTATTGATAGACACTAAGGAACTCCACCACGAAATAGACAGTATGCCGCACAATAGCACCAACACCAGCTGCCCAATAATGCGGCGGGAGTAAGAAAAGGACGAAGAACACGAAGAACGCTTCAGAGAAAATCCTTTGATCCCCAAAATTCAAAAATTACAGAATTACGAAAAGTTTTCTAATCTTCATATACCCCTACCCAAATCGGGTTAGGGCTCAACTCAGAGCGACCCATCTTTCTATAATACAAAATAAGATAAAATAAAACTAAAACTTGGCTTTGGGCCACTTAAGTAATTGATGTGGCATGGACAACCCCCATGCTCACGAAATAAGGCAACAATGCCCAACATAGTCTCAGCTCAAATAACAATATAATGGAAATAAAACACAGTCCAATCAGACATATCAGTAGTCAACATGCATAATCAACTCAGCTCCGGCCTCCTGCCGCCCGAGGTCTCAACCCCCGAGTTACCTGAACCTGAAAATGTGTCCCAAACGTGGGGTGAGATCTCTAAAAAGAAATCTCAGTAAGGCAAGGGGTCCTCAAGGATCTCTCCACCCCAAGCTCACTTACATCTGCAATATAAGTTCAAAGGCAGTATAATAATATAAGTTTCAAAATCCGTGCAATGCAGCATATAACCATGTCATGTGTGTCAATAATCCTACTAGCTAGAGAACATGCAGGAATTACATACGTCTACAACCTACAATCAGTGCAAGATGCTAATTGCACCCACCCACAGAATCACCATATTGTATGACGCCATATACTCAGGCTTACCGTCTAGGTGGAACACCACATGCATATCATAAGGCATTTACACTTAACAGCTCAATAACATTTCAATAAATCAACATTGCATAAAACAACATCATACATATAAACCATCCCTCCATGAGGTATGGTGGAACCAACAATGGGCAAAACCGAGGACACGAAAGCTTACCTCGCAAGCTAACTATCTAACTCAAGAGTCCAACCCAGTCCAAGGTCCACAACAGCACTCTAACAGTCTGTTTATACCATCAATCATATTAACATTCATAATCTATAAGTTTATGACATAAAGACAACGTTTCCTTTTACGTTTCATGCCCTTAGGCTTCTCACAAAGCCATAAGCCCTTAATCCACTTGATTCTGACTTAGATTAGTTATTACAGAGGTCCACATTAACCAATCATGGGTTCACAAACCCAAAATACCATTCTGTATGAACAATACAGTAACTGTCTCGAAATTCCCAGAATATCCGGATATATGTCGGGGCCATATCCGGATATACATATGCGGATATTATATCCGGATATCAATATCTGGATATCCAAAACCCATATCCGGATAACAGATCCGGATATTTCGCGACAGAATGCAGTTTCTGCATTTCACGAAGATATCACTTCAAGTAATCATTTTAAACATATTCAACGTTAAAGCATGTATTTTTAAGTTCATTTAGGTCAGTGATCATTTGAGCTACTTAGTACTACCATTTTACATTTCAAGACTTGATCTTTAACAAAGAAAACCATGATCAAAGGTTCAAGAACATACCCCAAGCTTAAAACAGAACAAGGAGGTGCTCTTGGAGCTCACAAGTCAGCTCCAATGATCTGGCTTCACAAAGCCACGAAAATGACACACCAAGAATGGTTCTTTCTCTTCAAAGATCACTCCTTGAAGCTCAAAATGTCAAGACAAAGGTTCCCTCAACTCACACCAAAACTCAGCACCCACACTCTCCCAAACAGAAGTTATAACTTAGCAATGACAAGCCTTTCAACCACTCAATGTTAACACACCCCAATATATGGTGTTTTGGTGAAGAAATAATGATCAAAGGTGATCACTTTGAGGTTTCTATGGAGAAGATGAAGGTGGCAAGGTGAAGGAAGGGTGGCAGCAGCCAAGGGTCAGCAAAATCTCACGTAGAGCAACAATAATATGACCTAGGGCCTTGTGCCCATGTATTTATAGTTGTTTAAGTTTTAATCGCACTGTATTAGCACTAATAGCTACGCTTAGCATTTTAACCCCAAACTTAGGATTTTGAACCTAGCCATTTTCTAGGATTTGTCATGTTTTTATTTTAGTTTTGACAGCACTTTGTCGGTACGCGCTTTTACGTAGCCGGTATCAGTCCTGATACCAGTTCTCATTATTTTGACTTCAAACTTGTTATACCAGTCCTATATATTATTCTAGGATTATTCATGCACTTATTATAATTTTCCGAGATACTTCATCGGTACGCACTTATACCGTGGGGCAGATCCGGTATCTGAACCTTTTTTCAGAAAAGCGACTTTCTACATTATTAATCACTTGCTATAATTATTTAAGCCTTCTCATAATTATTCTACGTCAATTATGGAATTATTCACTTAAGCTCATATTTAATTAATTAGATTTCCTAATTTAACGGTTCAGGTTCTTACATAAATGGCTTCCTCAACAAGAGCTGAAGAACACAACCAGCCCCTCACCACAACTCAGAAATGGGGAACCTTTCACCCTCCCAAGGCTTGAGTACACTCACACAAGGAGTTTCTGTGAAGGATGCAAGAGAAATGATGGTCTCTTGGAGCTTCAATGGAGGGGGAGAGGTGGAGGCAAGGTGGCTGCAGTCAAACTTCATAAGAAACTCACGTAGGAAGCTGAAGATCAGCCTAGGGTTATGTGCAATTCACTATTTATAGGCGGGTTAAATTTAATCACACTATATTATCACTAATAGCTCCACTTATCATTTTAATCTCAAAATTTGGATTTTGAACCTAGCCATTTTTCTAATATTTATCATATTTTTATTAAATTTTCGCAGCACTTTGCCGGTACGCGCTTTTACGTAGTCAGGTATCAGTCCTGACACCAGTTCTCATTATTTCGATCCCAAAATTGTTATACTAATCCTATATATTATTTTATGAATATTCACATACTTATTATCATTTTCCGGGATACTTCATCGGTACGCACTTATACCGTGGAGCAGAATCGGTATCTGCACTTTTCATCAGAAAAGCGACATTCAGCATTATTAAGCCCTTATATTAATTATTCATGTCTTCCCACATTTATCCTACGTCAATTATGGAATTATTTCATAAACTCATAATTACTCAATTAAATTCCTAATTTAACGGTGCAGGTTCTTACATAGGACTCCTACCTTTTGGTCTGAGGTTGGAGATATAGAGTTATTTAGCTGGGACTTTGTCCAAGAGACCACCCAGCAGAGAAAAGCTGAAGAAAGTGCAGAATCGCCAGAAGTGTCACTATGATAACAAGCATCGGCCACTGGAGTTCAGTGAGGGTGGGCACGTGTTTGTGAGACTTTCACCTGTCACCGGTGTTGGTCGAGCCCTCGGAGTGAGGCAGCTTAGTGTAACACCCCGTATGCATCCGGTTTGTTAACATGTCATTGTATTAAGCCACGCTTAATTAAAAATGCGGATAATCTTTTTACTTCATTCATGACGTCATTATTCTTAGCCAAGTTGATTACTTAATCAATTTTCATAAAACATCGCCTGTATATAATTGCAAAAGACAACTAACTGAAATACCTCATAATATAAATAACCGTGAGTATCTAAAATCACGGAACTACAACACGTAGTCCGGAAACAATCCCGATACATTATTACAACTCGAATCTAAAATACGACATAGTCAAATCCATGTGGCATGGACAATCCCCATGCTCCCCAAATAAGGCAACACAACCAAACATAGTCTCAACAACGGCAATATAATAATAACAAAATAATAGCATATCATCAGCAGATATAACCCAGCATCCAAACATGTCTGCATATAACATAAATATCAGCTAAGCTACGGCCTCCTGCCGCTGGAGGACTCAACCCGCACATTATCTGAAATTGAAATGGTGCCCCAAACGTGGGGTGAGATCTCTAAAAAGAAATCTCAGACAAGGGGTCCTCAAGGATCTTCCACTCTAAGCTCACTTACATGTGCAATATAAGTTCTAAAAATAGTTCACCAATATAAGTTCCAAAACCAATGCAGTGCAACATATAATCTTGCCATGTGTGTTGTAACTATTCTACTGGCCAGAGAAGTGCAGGAATACATCTATTACCCACACAGTACGTGCCCATGCCGTACCTGCCCACAGGATCACACTCCGTCTAGGCGAACACCACATGCATATCATAAAGGCACTCGCATATAACAGCTCAAAAGCATTTCATAAAACACTACATGAAAACAATATCATGCATATAAACCATCCCTCCATGGGACATGGTGGAACCAAAAATGGCTAAACTGAGGACAAAAAAACTTACCTTGCAAGCTAACTATCCAAGCCAATAGTCCACACAAGCTCAAAGCCCACAATAGCTCAATCTGTTTATGCAATAATTAATCATCAATACCCCTTACTCAATGTTGCATAAGTGATTAAGGCTTTCCATCTCATTTTAAGTCATTTTATGCAGGAGGTATTCGAATACTCCTCGATGAGTATTCGAATACTCCAAGTCTCCAGAAAGTATCCGAATACTTTCACTCAAGTATTCAAATTCCACACAGTATCCGAATACCACAGTATCTGAATACCAGCACTCACTGTATTCGAATACTCTTCAGTATTCAAATACTTCTTCAAAGGTAACCGAATACTTTTCTTCCCAGAAAAGTATCCCAATACTCCTGCAAGGAGTATTCGATTACCAATGGACAAGTATTCGAATACTACCTGAAACGTATTCGAATACTTCTCCATCAGAATGCAGAAATACGAACAAACTTCTGCATAAATCCATTTTTAAGGGTCCAAATACGATTGGGATTCCAATGACTCCCTAAACAGATGTTCATTATCATGTTATGAACTCAAATACACATTCATTTACTCAAATGATCCAAGTTTTACTTTTTAACAGATTAAACAAGCTTAAATCATCAAAATGACAAAGAGATGATCATGGCTCACCTCAAATGCTCAAAACTCAGAAAATAAGGCAGAATAGAAGTCTCCGACTACACACCAAGATCCTGACTTTGTCAAGTCACGAATTAACACCAAAGCTTGGTCCTTTCTACTCAAAGTCAGCTTCTTGGAGCCTAAAATGGTATGAACAAGGTTCTCTCCAAAGAGGACCACCAACTCAGCCCTCAACCACCTCAAGACAGTATCTTCCACTCAGAAATGCTTCACTAACACCCCCACAATGCTCACTAACTCAGTGTTTATAACACTTAAGAGGAATGCTCACAACAAAGGTGGTTTCTTGGTCCCTTTTCATGAGCAAAGGCCAAGACTTTCAAGAGGAGAAGAGAGCAAAGGCTGGAGAGGGTCAGCAACCAAACTCACATAGGCACAAAATATGGCCTAGGGTTTAGTGCCATTAAGCATTTATACTCATTTAAGTCTTAAATACATTGTATTAGCAATAATAGCTATGCTTAGTATTTTAATCCCAAATTTAGGATTCTGAACCTACTCATTTTTCCAAGATTTTTCATATTTTTATTTTATTTTTCGCAGCACCTTTCCGGTACGCGCTTTTCCATAGCCAATATCAGTTCTGGCATCAGTTCTCATTATTTTAACTTGAAACTTGTTTTACTAGTCCTACATATTATTCTAAGAATATTCATGCACTTATTATAATTTTCTAGGATACTTCATCGGTACGCATTTATACCGAGGAGCAGAACCGGTATCTACACTTTTCGTCAGAAAAGTGACTTTCAGCATAATTAGTCACTTTCAATATTTATTAAAGCCTTCTTATAATTATTAGGGTCAATTATGAAATTATTTCCTAATTCTCGTATTTATTTAATTAATTTCCTTAATTAACGGAGCAGGTTCATACACTTAGCCCAAGATTCATAGGGCCATACCAGATTCTTGGTAGGGTAGGGCCTGTTGCCTACCGGCTTGCCTTGCCTCCGAACTTAGCCAACATGCACGACGTGTTTCACGTGTCTCAATTTCGGAGGTATATAGCGGACCCTTCGCGCGTGGTGCAACCAGATGATGTAGAGGTTCGGGAGAAGTTAAAGACTCCCGTCGGACCACTCAAGATCCTTGATCGTGGCGAGAAGAAGCTTAGAAGCAAGATCATTCCCATTGTCAAAGTGCAATGGGAAGAACGCCAGAGGATTATACTTGGGAGCGGGAGGACTAGCTTCTCCAGTGATACCCCGAGTTTAGGGACATATATGTCTCTAATTTTATGGATTAGCTTCTCTGTGTTGATACAGTTGGGCAAAGTCGAGACAGTTGAAGCCTCACGAGGAGAACTACCCGACTCATTATTTGGAGTTGGTTGCTTTTATTTTTGCTTTCAAGATTTGGAGGCATTATCTGTTTGGCATGAAGTTTTCCGTGTTCAGTGACCACAAGAGCTTGAAGTATCTGTTTGATCAGAAGGAGCTGAACATGAGACAAAGGAGATGGATGGAGTATCTGAAGGACTACGACTTTGAGTTGAAGTACCATCCTGGCAAGGCCAATGTGGTAGCTGATGCTTTGAGTCGGAAATATGTGAGCCTATCCAGTTTGATGATGGGTGACTATGATATTATTGAGAAGTTTCAAGATCTGAAAATGACTTCCTTGTTTGGGGGTGTACTTCTCGAGATGGAGACGGTGAGAGTCGAGAATAAGCTTATGGATAAGATTAAAGAGACGCAGGTGCAAAGAGAGTGCCTTGATTATGTCAAGAATCAGGATGATGTGTCCTGGAATGAGGATGGACTTATGATGTTTCAGAAGAGGATTGTGGTTCCTCGAGATCCATTGACCGAAGAGGTAATGGCAGAAGGTCATAAGGGCCAATTCACTATCCACCCTGGTGCTACAAAGATGTATTAGGACTTAAAGAGAAACTTCTGGTGGCCGGGCATGAAGAAAGACATAGCGGTCTATGTGTCCAAATGTTTGATATGCCAGAAGGAGAAGATAATACCAGAAATCGTCTGGTAAGCTTCAACATCTTGAGATACCACAATGGAAGTGGGAGAGCATTTCCACGGACTTCGTGGTGAGATTGCTTAAGACTCAGGCTGATTGTGACTCTATCTGGGTCATTATGGACAGATTGACTAAGTCTGCCCATTTTCTTCCGATAAAGGTGAGCTTCACTACTGAGCAGTTAGCCATACTGTATGTTCGCGAGATTGTGAGGCTTCATAGGGTGCTCGAGAGTATCATCAGTGATAGGGACCCGAAGTTCACATCTCGGTTCTGGGAGGCGCTGTAGGGAGCTTTTGGTACACAGTTGAGACTGAGTACAACCTATCACCCTCAGACTGACAAACAGAATGAGCGGACCATCCAGACATTGGAGGACATGTTGAGAGCTTGCACATTGGAGCATGGCTCAGCATGGGATAGGTACCTGCCATTGGTTGAGTTTTCGTACAACAACAACTTTCATGCTAGCCTGGGCATGGCACCCTACGAGGCATTGTATGGTAGGAGGTGTCGGACTCCTACCTGTTGGTCTGAGGTTGGAGACAATGAGTTGTTTGGCTTGGACTTTGTCCAAGATACCACCCAGTAGATTCAGATGATCAAAGAGAAATTGAAGCAGGTGCAAAATCGCCAAAAGAGCTATTATGATGTTAAGCATCGTCCACTGGAGTTCAGTGAGGGTGACCACGTGTTTGTGAGACTTTCACCTGTCACCGGTGTTGGTCGGGCCCTCGGAGTGAGGAAGCTGAGCCCGTGATTCATTGGGCCATACCAGATCCTTGGTAGAGTAGGACCTGTTGCTTACCGGCTTGTCTTGCCTCCGAACTTGGTCAACATCCACGACGAGTTTCACGTGTCTCAGCTTCGGAGGTATATTGCGGATCCTTCACACGTGGTGCAACTGGATGATGTGGAGGTTCGGGAGAACTTAAAGACTCCCGTCGGACCACTCAAGATTCTCGATCGTGGCGAGAAATAGCTGAGGAGCAAGACCATTCCGATGGTCAAAGTGCAATGGACTGGACGAAGTACTGAGGAGTGCACTTGGGAGCGTGAGGACGAGCTTCACTGGCAGTACCACGATTTTCGGGACAAATATGTTTCTGATTTTGAGGACAAAATCCTAAAAAGGTGGGGTGAATGTAAGAACCCGCACCGTTAAATTAGGAAATTAAATTAATTAAATATGAGAATTAGGAAATAATTCCATGACTGACCTTAATAATTATGAGAAGGTTTAAATAATTATAGTAAGTGATTAAGAATGTTGAAAGTCATTTTTTGACGAAAAGTGCAGATACCGGTTCTGCCTCACGGTATAAATGTGTATCGATGAAGTATCCCGGAAAATTATAATAAGGGCATGAATATTCCTAGAATAATATATAGGACTAGTAAAACAAGTTTTAAGTCAAAATAATGAGAACTTGTGCCAGAACCGATACTGGCTATGTAAAAGCGCGTATTGGAAAGGTGCTGCGAAAAATAAATCAAAAATATGACAAATCTTAGAAAATTGAGTAGGTTCAGAATCATAAGTTTGGGATTAAAATGCTAAGCGTAGCTATTAGTGCTAACATTGTGTGGTTAATTTAAGTGGCCTATAAATAGACCCTTTCACACAACCCTAGGCTGATCCTCCAGCCTTTATGCGTGGGTTTTGGCTGTTGTGTGCGTGTCTCATGCTTATCACCCTCTTCCATGGCAATTCTTGCATGAAAAACCTCTCAAGTCATCTCTTTTCCATTGATTCTTTTCCTTTATACATTGTAAACACTTGGTAAAGTGGTTTGGGAGGGTTGAGTCAGCCACATTCTGAGTGGTGTGCCACTATTTTGGGAAGAGAGAGTGCTGGCCTTTTGGTTGAGTGAAGAAGTCACATTTTCCTTGGTTGTGGAAGCTTCAAGGGTGATCTTTGAAGAGAAAGGACCCTTCTTGATGTGCCATTTTTGTGCACTTTGAAGTCAGAACTTGTGGTATGATTGGTGAGCTCCAAGAGCACCTTTTGCTCTGTTTTAAGCTTTGGTTATGTTCTTGAACCTTGATAATGTGTTTTAGTTGTTTAGAGGTTGAGTCTTGGCATGTTAGTGGATTAAATGGGTAACCAACCAGTATATGAACCTAAATGGGCGTAAAGATGCACGCTTTAACGTTTAGAAGTGTTAAAAATGGAACCTTGGGAGTGATATCTCACGAAATGCAGAAACTGCATTCTGTCGCGAAATATCCGGATATGGGGTCTTGTGGTATCCGAATATGGATATCCGGAGATGGCCCCGACATATATCCGGATATTCTGGGTTTTCGAGGACAGTAACTGTACTGTTCATACAGAAACGTGTTTGGGGTTTGTGGACCTTAGATTGATTAAGTTGAACTTCTGTAATGATTAAATAAGTCAGAACCTAAGTGATTGAGGGCTTATGGCTTTGTGAGAAGCCTAAAGACATGAAATGTAAAAGGGAAGCGTTATCTTTATGTTATATGCTTATGGATTATGGTTATTGATATGATTGCTGATCCAAAACAGATTGTGATTCTGCTGTGTGTGTACTTTGAGCTTGGTTGGACTTATATTGGGATAGTTAGCTTGCGAGGTAAGATTTCGTGTACTCGGTTTAGCCATTGTTGGTTCCACCATGTCCCATGGGGGGATGGTTTATATGCATGATGTGTTTTCATGTATTGATATTTAAAATACTGTTGAGCTATTATGTGAAAGCCTTATGATATGAATGTGGTGTTCCACCTAGACGGGCTCCTAAGTATGTGAGGACATACAATAGGGTGATTCTGTGGGTGGGTGCAAGTGGTGTCTTGCACTAAATGTAGGCAATAGACGTATGTAAGTCCCGCATTTCTCTGGCAAGTAGATAGTTGACACACATGACATGATTATATGCTGTATTGCACTAATTTTGAAACTTATATTGTTAAATTGCTTTTGAACTTATATTGCACATGTAAGTGAGCTTGGGGTGGAGAAATCCTTGAGGACCCCTTGTCTTACTGAGATTTCATTTTAGAGATTTCACCCCACGTTTGGGGCACCATTTTCAGGTTCAGGTAATACTGGGGTTGATACCTCGGGCGACAGGAGGCCGGAGCTGAGTTGAGCTTATGATTTTATGATGATTTGCTGTATGCTGACATTCTTTATCTTACCATGTTATTTGATTTAAGCCCCTGTTGGACTTTGTTGCCTTATTTGGTGAGCTTGGGGATTATCCATGCCACATTGGCTTGACTTTATTATTTTAGTTTGGTGTTGTATAAACTACCAGGATCATGTCCGGACTACGTGTTGTAGTACCGTGATTTTAGATATTCACAGTTATTTATATATTGAGGTATTTCAGTTAGCTGTCTTTTTGCAATTACATATGGGCAATGTTTTCAAAGATGATATAATAATCAACTTGGTTAATGATAATGACGTCATAATTGAAAGTGAAAAGTTATTCTGCATTTTTAATTAAGCGTTGCTTAATACTATGACATGATAACAAACTGGGTATACACTGGGTGTTACACA
The DNA here is from genome assembly GCA_032173675.1 of Gastrolobium villosum. Lineage (NCBI taxonomy): Eukaryota > Viridiplantae > Streptophyta > Magnoliopsida > Fabales > Fabaceae > Gastrolobium > Gastrolobium villosum. Next base: position 53,454 of record JAVKPL010015301.1, on the reverse strand, counting down.
ACCAAACGCCAAGGTCGTCCTTCTCATGATACGCAACACATGATCGATGACGATGAGGCACAACCAAACGATAAAGAAACTTGGTTGACACCAATTTGGAACTACATAACTAGGGGAATAATGCCTTCAAAACCGCGCGCGACTAAGAAGTTAGTGCGCAAGGCTTCATTTTATACGTCATCAATAACCAGCTGTATAAAAAAGGATTTTCCTCCCCAATGCACAAATGCTTGGACCCCCAACAAGCTTTCATATTATAAATATCCCGGCAGTTCGCCTGGAGTTCAATGAAATTGTCAACTTAAGATATTATGCATGATAATAGGTGAAAATTTTCATTTCATTTCTCATCACATCACATAAATATTAATTCATATTATAAATAATAATTACTATTGTTCTTTCCTCGTGAGAGAGATGTCCAATCAGAGATTGATAATATTTCTATTGGATCTAGGTGCCTTATATCATATACCCGTGGAGGAGATACATTTAAAGGTAGGCAGCTTATTGTGCACTATAGTAAATTAAACGACATGCCAAGATGTGAGGTATGTGCACAATAACAGCTAGAGAGAGAGTTTAGAATGTATGTAACTTATTGGCTTAACCCTATATTTATAGATGGATTACTTGGCAAGATGTATTTATGGGCCTCTTAGGAATATTAAGGGCCTAAATCTAACTGCTTAGCTGTCAGAATAATATTGTCATTAATAGATGATTCTTTATTGTCATTAATCAATGAAGTGTGTCTGAACATGGATTATCAATAATTCATTAAGAACAACAACTTTTATTACAGAATTACTATGAAATCCTTATTCTTTTTACTCTGAAATATCTATATGCTGAAGGCATATCACCTCACAGCTCCTAGGTATTGGCTTCCAAGGACCACGAATTGGCACCTCAAGTTGGTTCTTTTACACTTAAAAATGGTTCCTTGAAGTCACCAAGACAATACAATGGCTCTCACAATGAGAACCCTCAACTCATCCCTCAAGCCACCACAAGTCAAAGGCCAACACTCAGCAACAAGACACACCAACCTCCTCACAATCTACTACTAAGTGTTTATAAGGTTTAGTGAGAATAAATCAAAGGGAAAATGTGAGTTCTTGGCTCACTTAGGTACATGGAGCACAAGTCCAAGAGGAGAGAAAATGGTTGAAGGTGGTCAGCACACAAGAACCTCACGTAGCGGCCAAAATTATGGCCTAGGGTTATGTGCCAAGTTGTTATTTATAGCCTCTTTAATTTAAATCACACTGTATTAGCACTAATAGCTACGCTTAGCATTTTAACCCCAAACTTTGGATTCTGGACCTAGTTATTTTTCTAGGATTTTTCATATTTTTATTTTGTTTTTCGCAGCACTTTGCCAGTACGCGCTTTTACATAGCCGGTATAAGTTATGACACCAGTTCTCATTATTTTGACCTGAAACCTGACACCCTAGTCCTAAATATTATTCTAGGAATATTCTCACACTCATTATAATTTTCCGGGATACTTCATCGATATGCCCTTATACCGTGAGGCAGAACCGGTATATGCACTTTTCGTCAGAAAAGCGACTTTCAACATTATTAATCACTTACTATAATTATTTAAGACTTCTCATAATTATTAGGGTCAATTATGGAATTATTTCCTAATATTACAATTATGTCAATTAAATTAATTAAATTCCTAATTTAACGGTGCGAGTTCTTACATCAGCAGTAAAAAATAACTGTTGAAAATTCACCTGTGTAAAATACCATCAATATGGATATCAAACTTCTTAGAATTTCATGCTCATTCCATTTATGACCCTAAAGTCTTCATAAAAACTCTCTAATCTCAAAATTATAAAATTAGGATTATTATACTTTCTATGTGCCAAAAACATTCCCTATTTAGTAAATGGATGTATAGAGTTCTGTACATTAATTGTATTTAAATTATTTTTCCTTCACTCTAATCAAACCTTTAGTACATCTGATGTACCCACTCCTTTACTAAAAAGCATAATTTTTTTCCATTTCAATCCTTATTTTCTTTATTCTCTTCTATGTCCCAATTTTTCCCCATTTAGTAAACGGATGTACTAAGTTTTGTATATCAGTTGTATTTAAAAAAAATTCCTTCACACTAAGCAAACTTTCAGTACATCTAACGTACTTACTCTTTTACTAAAAGGGGTAATTTTTTCCATTTTAATAATTGATTTTTTTTATTTCCTTCTATATCCCAAAAACTTTCCCCATTTATTAAGTGGATGTGCCGAGTTCTATATATCTGTTCTATTTAAAAAAATTTCCTTCACACTGAGCAAACTTTCGGTACATATGATGTACCTACTCCTTTACTAAAAGGGGTAATATTTTCCATTTTAATCCTTGTAATTTTTTATTCCCTTCTATGTCCAAAAACTTTTCCCATTTAGTTAACGGATGTACCGAGTTCTGTACATTCGTTGTATTTAAAAAAATTTCCTTCACTCTAAGAAAACTTTCAGTACATCTGATGTACCTACTTCTTTACTAAAAGGTTTTTTTTCATTTTAATCCTTGCTTTTTTTTTTTAATTTCCTTCTATGCCCCAAATACTTTTCCCATTTAGTAAATGGAAGTGCTGAGTTCTATACATCCGTTGTATTTAAAAAAAGTTTCTTCACATTTAGCAAGCTTTTGATACATCTGATGTACCTACTCCTTCACTAAATGGGTATTTTTTTTCCATTTTAATTCTTACACTTTTTTATTCCCTTTTATGTCCCAGAAACTTTCACCATTTAGTAAACAGATGTACCCGGTTCTGTACATCCTTTGTATTTAAAAAAATCTTGTTCACACTGAGTAAACTTTTGGTACATTTGATGTACCTACTCATTTACTAAAGGGGGTAATTTTTCTTCCATTTTAATCGTCGTGTTTTTTTTATTCCCTTCTATGTCCCAAAAATTTCCCCTTTGAGTAAACGAATGTACCGAGTTATGTACATCAGTTGTTTTTTAAAAAAATTCCTTTACCCTGAGCAAACTTTCAGTACATATAATGTAACTACTCCTTTACTTGTTGAGGTAATTTGTTTTCCATTTTAATCCTAGCTTTTTTTATTCTCTTCTATGTCCCAAAAACTTTTCCCATTTAGTAAACGGATGTACTGAGTTCTGCACATTGTAACACCCCGTGTATACCCGGTTTGTTAACATGTCATTGTATTAAGCTACGCTTAATTAAATGATGCGGAATATCTTTTTCTTTTAAATTATGACGTCATTAACCTTAGCCAAGTTGATTACTTAATCAATTTTCATAAAAACATCGCCTGTATGTAAATTGCAAAGACAGCTAACTGAAATACCTAATATATGAATAAAGTGAGTATCTAAGTCACAGGACTACAACACGTAGACTGGACAATATCCTAATACATTATTATAACTTAAGTCTAAAAACATAAAGTCAAGTCAATGCGGCATGGACAATCCCCATGCTCACCAAATAAGGTAACAAAGCCCATCAAGTCTCAACAGCAACAACATAATGATGAAGCTAAGAGCATAAAATAGTAAACAGGATCCAGCATCCAAGCATATAGCAAAACAAAATAAGCAGCATAACAGGTATCAACTAAGCTCTGGCCTCCTTCCACTAGATGTCTCAACCCCTGGGTTACCTCAACCTGAAATAAGCGTCCCCAAATGTGGGGTGAGATCTCTAAACAAGAAATCTCAGTAAGACAAGGGGTCCTCAAGGATCTTCCACCCCAAGCTCACTTACATGTGCAATATAAGTTCAAAAGCATTTAACAGTATAAGTTCCAAAACTATGCAGTGCAACAGATATTCATGCCATGTGTGTTATCACTATTCTACTGGCCAGAGAAATGCAAGAATACGTTTATTACCTGCAGTTAGTACAAGGAACACCGCTTGCACCTCACCCACAACCTCACCATCTTGTATGTACCACATACTCAGGCTTACCGTATAGGTGGAACACCACATGCATATCATAAAGGCACTCGCATATAACAGCTCAACAACATTTATCAAATAATACATGAAAACAACATCATGCATATAAACCATCCCCCTATGGGATATGGTGGAACCAAACAATGACAAAACCGAGGACACGAAAGCTTACCTTGCAAGCTAACTACCCAATGCCAAAAGTCCACACTAGCTCAAGTCCAACACACAGCAGAATCACAATTTGTTTTGGACCAGCAATCATATCAATAACCAAAGCTCAAAACCATAACATAAACACTACGTTTTCCTTTTACGTTTTACATCTTTAGGCTTCCCATAAAGCCACAAGCCCTTAAACACATAGGTTCTGACTTATGTTAACTAATATAGAAGTCCAACTTCATCAACCTAGGGTCCACAAACCCATAACTCAGTTATGTATGAATAATACCTTACTGTTCATCGAAAACCCAGAATATTCGGATATATGTCGGGGTCATATCCGAATATCAATATCCGTATATCATATCCGGATATGCATATCCGTATATCCATATTCGGATACCACAGAGCCCCATATCCAGATATCAATATCTGGATACCCATATCCGGATATCAATTTCTGGATATTTCCAACCCAATATCCAGATATCTCGCGACAGAACTCAGATTCTGCATTTCGCGAAATACCAATCCAAAGGTTCAACTTTTACCGATTACAGAAGCTTAAACATTCATTTCTAGGTGTGTTTAGCATTATCAAACGTTAGGTTATCATCTTATCTTGTTACATGCATCAAGGTTCCATTTTTAAGCATAAAAACACAAGTTCAAGGGTGATGATCATACCACAAGCTCAAAACAGAGCAAGAAGGTGCTCTTGGAGCTCACAATCAGACCCTCAAGTACTGACTTTAAGGAGCCACGAAAATGCAACACAAGGTGGGTCCTTTCTTCACAAAGAAAGCTTCTTGAAGCATCAAAACACCATGACAATGGTTCCTTCAACCCTCACTATGAAGTCAGCCCCTAGACCATGTAACACCCCATGTATACCCAGTTTGTTAACATGTCGTCGTATTAAGCCACGCTTAATTAAAAATGCGGAATGACTTTTTCTTTAATTCAATTATGACGTCATTATACTTAACCAAGTTGATTACTTAATCATTTTCATTAAAACATCGCCTGTATGTAAATTGCAAAGACAACTAACTGAAATACCTCAATATATAAATATCAAGTGAGTATCTAAGTCATGAGACTATAACACATAGCCCAGACAATATCCTGATACATTATTACAAATGAGGCCTAAAAGCATAAAGTCAAGCCAATGTGGAATGGACAATCCCCATGCTCATCAAATAGGGCAACAAAGCCCAACAACAGTCTCAACTCAAATATCATAATACTAACAGAAACATAAACAACATCCAATATCCAGTCATGTCAGCATAAAGCATATATAATCAACTAAGCTCCGGTCTCCTGCCGCCAGAGGGATCAGCCCCCAAGTTACCTGAACTTGAAATAAGCGTCCCCAAACGTGGGGTGAGATCTCTAAACAAGAAATCTCAGTAAGACAATGGGTCCTCAAGAATCTTCCACCGCAAGCTCACTTACATGTGCAATATAAGTTCCAAAAGCAGTTTAACAATATTAGTTCTAAAACTATGCAGTGCAACAGATATTCATGCCATGTGTGTTATCACTATTCTACTGGCCAGAGAAATGCAGGAATACGTCTATTATCTACAGTTAGTACAAGGAACACCGCTTGCACCTCACCCACATCCTCACCATCTTGTATGTACCACATACTCAGGATTACCGTATAGGTGGAACACCACATGCATATCATAAAGGCACTCGTATATAACAGCTCAACAACATTTATCAAATAATACATGAAAACAACATCATGCATATAAACCATCCCCCCATGGGACATGGTGGAACCAAACAATGGCAAAACCGAGGACACGAAAGCTTACCTTGCAAGCTAACTACCCAATGCCAAGAGTCCACACTAGCTCAAGTGCAACACACAGCAGAATCACAATCTGTATTGGACCAACAATCATATCAACAACCAAAGCTCAAAAGCATAACATAAAGACTACGTTTTCCTTTTTACGTTTTACGTCTTTAGGCTTCCAATAAAGCCACAAGCTCTTAAACACATAGGTTCTGACTTATACTAACTAATACGGAAGTCCAACTTCATCAACCTAGGGTCCACAAACCCATAACTCAATTCTGTATGAACAGTACCTTACTGTTCATCGAAAACCCAGAATATCCGGATATATGTCGGGGCCATATCCGGATATCATATTCGGATATCCATATTCGGATACCACAGAGCCCCATATCCATATATCAATATCCGGATACCCATATCTGGATATTTCCAGCCCAATACCTGAATATTTCGCGACAGAACTCAGATTCTGCATTTCGCGAAATACCAATCCAAAGGTTCAACTTTTACCGATTACATAAGCTTAAACATGCATTTCTAGGTGTGTTTAGCATTACCCAACGTTAGGTTATCATCTTAGCTTGTTACATGCATCAAGGTTCCATTTTTAAGCATAAAAACTCAAGTTCAAGGGTGATGATCTCACCACAAGCTCAAAACAGAGGAAGAAGGTGCTCTTGGAGCTCACACAAGGCCCCCAAAGCTCAGACCTGAAAGGAATACGAAAATGCTACACAAGGTGGGTCCTTTCTTCACAAAGAAAGCTTCTTGAAGCATCAAAACACCATGACAATGGTTCCTTCAACCCTCATTATGAAGTCAGCCCCTAGACCACCACTAAACAACACCCAAATACTCAGAAAAAGGTATATTTCTCCCTCACCAAGCTCACACCCAAGTGTTTAACACATTTAGAGGAAGATTCAAAGATAAAAGGTGGTTCTTTGTTGAATTTCCATGAAGAAGAGCAAGGTGGCAGCTAGGAGATTCAAGGTTCAGAAGAAAACCCATGTAGGATATAACACCTCATAAATTCAAATGTGAATTTATATGATATAATGTGGGTAAAAAGGGAAGGATTAGTGAAGGTCCTAAAATTGGGGTCAAAATGAGTACCGAGGGCAAAATGGTAATTTGCCAAAAACATAAACCGAGACATGAAAAATGGAGTTGGGGATCTCAAATGGCAAAAATAATGCCGGATATGGATTCAGGATGAAAAATTGAGTGAATAGGCAAGTTTTGAAAATTTTGATGAATAGTAATTTTTCCGGTGTAAAATACTGCGGTATAATTGTACCGATAAGCGTGAAATTTTAATGAGTATTTTAGGAAACAAAAATATTTCATGAACAGAAAAATATGTAGACTTTGAATTTGTGATCGGAATTAGGTGATTGATCAAAGTTAAAACGCGTGTGGGACCCGCCGGTGGCATAAGTGAGTTAAATTCACCCTTTTTCCTCACTTTTCTCTCTCTTCCCTCCTTCTTCTTCCCGTGAGATGCAGCCCTCCATGGACAAAAGCTCCAAAAATTCCTTTTCTTGTAACTTGCTCATTTCTCAACCAAATCAAGTGATCTTTGGCTTTGGTAGTAGTATTAAACCATGAAACCCACCACATTTTGAGAAAAATCCTCCCCAAACCCGCGGCCAAGTGTTGTAGATTTGTGTTCATGGAGTGGTTTGGAGCTCCAATGGTTTGGTATGTTGTGATGGAGCCTTATGCCTTGAATTTGGGTAAGCTTCTTCACCATTTGAATGGCTTAATTTGTGGATTTGATTTATGAACCCTAAGTGGGATTTTGTTGATTTGTATGGTTAGGGAGCTCAAATGGAAAATGTGCATTAGATGATTATGTCTTAGAATGATGTATTTGAGCTAGAAATGCAATAAAAATTAATAGTGAAAAATGCTCATAACTTAGGATTTTGCATGATGCCTAAGATTTGTGAAAATTGAATTGTGTAAGAAATGGATTGATAAGTAATTGTATGATGTTGTAATATGATTATATGATGAGTATGAGTGTTAAAATTGAATTTAAAACATTGTAGTACCATCCTTTGAAGAATTCGAACCATAAAGGGGGTTTGGAGGAAAAAAATGATGTAAAAGTGTGTAGTTGAGATTGCATGATATGAAGTGGTGTTTAAATGGAGGGTAGGTTAGTATATTGTTGTGGAATTGGAAGAATGTAGAATGTATGATTACTTTGAAAGTAAATGGTTTTTTTGGAAATGGTTTTGATGATCATGTTGTTGATCATTTAGGTTGTCTCTCTTGGACGCTATGGGAGTGGATTAAGCTTGGAGCTTAGGTATGGAGCATTGGCTCGGAGTTGAGGTAATCTTTGGAACTTGGGTTTAGTCCCTTGTGTGCTCCACCACACCTAGTGGAAGGTTGTGGTTGGATTTTGTGTCATTGGACATTGTGTGAATATGTACGTTCATACATTATTGCTTGATTGTGTGACATGCTTGGAGCAAGTTGTGTGTAAATTGTTTGATCTCTGGCCAGTAGATGTGTGTTGGTTTGGACTTCCGCTGGATAATTCCGTTGGGAATTCCAGTCGGGTTTTGCCATGGGTCCGACTCTGGGAGCGGTACCAGGATGATCCAAACGTGGACGTCCGCTGGATATTCCGCTGGGGATTCCGGTCGGGTTTTGCCGTGGGGCCGACTCTGGGAGCGGTACCAGGACGATCCAAATTGTGGGACTTCCGCTGGATAGGGCTCATGAGGAGTTCCAGTTGGGTTTTGCCATGGAGTCGTCTCAACCATGGGAGAGGCACCAGGAAGGTTCTGGGAGTTATACGATGGGGTCCTTGAACGTAATTCAGTTGTGGATGTTCTTGGATTGTGCCCAGTTGTTTGTGATATTGTATGTCATGCATTTTTACATAATGTTATTGTTGCACATTAAGTGAGCCATGGGGTGGAGAAGCCTATAGACCCTTGGTTTACTGAGATATATTTGTATATCTCACCCCGCATTTGGGGACATCATTTCAGGTTAGGTTGAGCCTGGAGGAGTGGAACATGAGGTGCATATGGGAGGCACAACATGTTAGAGGATTCAGAGGGGATACACTTTGCATAATGTTAATGTTTTGGATTTAGATCATGAACTTGTGCATGTTGAAAATTCCATGCCTTTGTATGTTCATGACTATATGTTGAGTCCTTTAAAATTGATGTATATTCATGCCTTTAGTTTCTATTGTTATTTTGGTGAGCATGGGACATGTCCATGGCCACACCTAATGTATTTTGAGGCATTGAACACTTATGATGTAAAATGAGCCATAGGATATGTAAATGGCAAAACAATTGGTGAGTGAGATAAAGTAGTACATTGGTATTAGAAAATGCATGATGGAAGGGCCTAGAGCCTACATCACTGTATGTGTAAGGTTTATGTGGAGTATTAAGGTGTTAGGAATGGACTACACCACTCATTTTGTACCTTAAAAGCTGTCATCTGTCACTTTTGCTGCATAGTAATCGATTACCACCCTCTGGTAATCGATTACCATGCAACAGGGGACGGAAATTGTGCTTCTGTGAACCTGGTAATCGATTACCTAGTTCAGTAATCGATTACCAATGCTTGGTAATCGATTACCAGAGAACAGGGCAGCCAAAATGGAGCTACTGCCTCATTTTGGAACTTTGGGTAATCGATTACCACCCCCTGGTAATCGATTACCACAGTGTAATTTTCAAAAATAATGGTTTTTCTCGACTAAAACAAATGGTATAACTTGGTATACAGAGCTCCGAATTGTGCGCGGTTTGTAACCACGCGTAGCTAATGAAGATAACTATAACATGGTAAATATGAGAGTCACATGATAAGTTTAAATTAATTGGGTAATAAGAAAGATTTGAGATATTAGTAAGTTGAGTGCTTCCGCGAGTTTTGCATTTAAAATTACGGAGTTGTTTTGATTAGTTACGGAAATGGTTAATTGTTTAAAATGAGGAAGTAATAAAAGGAAATTTTTTTGCCGTAATTTAATTAACTCAATTTCTGTGATTGTAACTGCGCTTAATATCATAATTTTTGATAACACACCGGTCCGGTATCGGGGTGTTACATAGGAGGCTGAGTATCAGCCTAGGGTTTAGTGCCAAGCACTATATATAGACGGTTTAAGTTAAATCACATAGTATTAGCACTGAATGCTACACTTAGCATTTTAATCCGAAGCTTTCGAATCTGAACCTACTCAATTTTACGAGATTTATCATATTTTTATTTTATTTTTCGCAGCACCTTTCTGGTACGCGCTTTTCCATAGCCAATATCAGTTCTGGCACCAGTTCTCATTATTTTAACTTGAAACTCGTTTTACAAGTCCTACATATTATTCTAAGAATATTCATCACTTATTATAATTTTTCGGGATACTTCACCGGTACGCATTTATACCGGGTAGCAGAACCAGCATCTGCACTTTTCGTCCGAAAAGCGACTTTCAGCATTATTACCCACGTACTATAATTATTAAAGCCTCATAATAATTATTAGGGTCAATTATGGAATTATTTCCTAATTCTCATATTTAATTAATTTCCTTAATTAACGGTGTGGGTTCTTACAGACCACCACTAAACAGCACCCAAATATTTAGAAAAATGTATCTTTCTCCCTCACCAAGCTCACACCCAAGTGTTTAACACATTTAGAGGAAGATTCAAAAAGAAAAGGTGGTTCTTTGTTGAATTTCCATGAAGAAGAGCAAGGTGGCAGCTTGGAGACGCAAGGTTGAGAAGAAAACCCACGTAGGAGGCTGAGAGTACCAGCCTAGGGTTTAGTGCCAAGCACTATTTATAGGCGGTTTAAGTTAATCACACTCTATTAGCACTAAATTCTACACTTAGCATTTTAATCCAAAACTTTGGAATGTGAACCTACTCAATTTTACAAGATATATCATATTTTTATTTTATTTTTCGCAGCACCTTTCCGGTACTCATTTTTTCCATAGCCAGTATCAGTTCTGACACCAGTTCTCATTATTTTAACTTGAAACTTGTTTTACACGTTCTACATATTATTCTAGGAATATTCATGCACTTATTATAATTTTCCGGGATACTTCACCGGTACGCATTTATACCGGGTAGCAGAACCGGTATTTGCACTTTTCGTCCGAAAAGAGACTTTCAGCATTATTACTCACTATGATTATTAAAGCCTCATAATAATTATTAGGGTCAATCATGAAATTATTTCCTAATTATCACATGTAATTAATTAATTTCCTTAAGTAACGGTGCGGGTTCTTACACACATCGATTGTATTCATAAAAATTTCCCTCACACTGAGCAAACTTTCGGTACATCTGATGCACCTACTCCTTCACTAAAATGGGTAATTCTTTTTTCCATTTTAATTCTTGCTTTTTCTTTATTTCCTTTTATGTCCCAAAAACTCTCCCCAATTAGTAAATGAATATGCGAGTTCTGTATATCCATTGTATTAAAAAAAAAAAAATTCACTCTGGGCAAACTTTTGGTACATCTGGTGAACCTACTCCTTTACTAAAATAGGTAAAAAAAATTGTTTTAATCCTTGCTTTTCTTTATTGTCTTCTATGTCCCAAAAACTTTCCCCATTTAATTATCGGATGAACCGAGTTCTGCACATCCGTTGTATTTAAAAATTTGAATAAAACCCCTTTTAGGTCCCTAACAAAAATACGATCCCGATTTTCATCCCTTGAAAAAAATACCTGTATTAGTCCTTTTTTAGGGACTAAATTGAGCTTTCATTGAATTTACGAGGACCACATTTTCAAAGAACTTAAATTGTAGAGGGACCAAAAGTTGATTTTTATGTAACGGACGAAAGTGAGGACCGTATTTTTTGTTAATGACCAAAAAGAGCTTTTATTCTAAATTTTTTTCCTTCACACTGAGCAAATTTTCGGTACATCTAATGTACACACTCCTCTGCTAAAAGGCATAATTTTTTTTTTCTATTTTAATCCTTGCTTTTTTATTCTCTTCTATATCCCAAAAATATTCCCCACCGAATTATATACATCCGTTGTATTTAAATTCCCCCCCTTCACACTGGCATTACCTCGCTGAAAACATGTTTTGGGATATTTGAGTTAGGAAGGGTGGGTAAAAAACAAGTGACCAATTTTCCCATCTTTTGCTGAAATATTTCACCATGTGTCTCGTGACAATTGGTTTCAGATCCATTGACCAGAGAGATAAGTCCATATCAAGTAAATTTGTAATGCACATTTTTGCAGAATTGTGGTTAGACGCAGGGAGAAAGAGGGAAAGGGGAATTGATTGAGAAAAAGAAGAGAAAATTAGGAGACACAGGATATTTGGGAAGAAAGATGGAAAAGTGAGAGAGATTCTTAATTCTTTTGGTTATTTTTTCAGTATTACAATTCACTATTTTAACACAAACGAACAAAATTGCTGCAATAAAAATCACGACTAACTGAAAATAATTTTTTTTTTTTTAAAAGATTACAATAATACAAATATTAAAAAAAAAACTATATATATATATATATATATATATATATATATATATATATATATATAATACAAATATTAAAAAAAAAAACTAGATATTTCATATGATTGTTATAGATACTGCCCAAGTAACAATTAAAGGTGTAGAATGATAATCATATAGAACAAACTACTTGTAGAAATGAGTTTAATATCAACGCAATTGCTTCAGTTGTTTTTGGTGAAATACGAAAAATGGGGAAAATGGAAAAAGAATATCCGAGACAATTCGGGATTTGGTACGTACAGACACAAAATAAGAATTCCTAACCTGATTTTTCTATGGTTTTTTGTTTTGTTTGAAAAACCAAATTATCTGCGACTCGAGAGGAATATAGATTATTTTCTTGCATTTTTTTGTTTTTTTTTTAATTTTATAAAATCTCGCAAACAAATTTTGTTTCTAGTTTTTTTATTTTCTTATCATTGACCCTTTATTTTGTATCTTGACTATATTCGTGTTCTTTTTATCGCTTTATTATAATTTTTTAGTCTTTTCCCTTAGTTCATATTCTCACTCCTTTTCATTTCTTCCTAAAGTATATAAAGTATGTGACTATGCCTAGATTGAATATAGGATTACAAACCCAACTCCTTTGGCAAAAGTATTAAAATATTTATAAATGTAAAGACCTCCATTACAATTACCAAGGATTACTACATATATACTTTAAGATATCTGAAGTTCTCTTTTCTGCCCATTTCTCTCTTAGATTGCAAAACATACAAACCAATTAGATTTCATATATTTACTGAGAAATTATAATATGTTGATTTCTTTGATAAGTTTCTCCAAAAAAAAAAAGAGCTTTGATAGGAAGGACATGCTTTTCTCCCACACTCCTCCTTTGTAGCTTTCTGTCTTTCTTGTCTCCTTGTCTTTCTTTAGCTCCTTTTACTTTTTTGACTTTATTTTTTTTCCCTCTCTCTTTCGTATTCTTTTAGCTTTCTTTTTCTCTGGTTTTCTCTGCGGGTACCTGATTCTTATTCCAGCACTCTAGCTCTTTCGATATTAGGGACATAAAAATGGTGTATGTTTCAAAATGAATATTACTCAGAAGAGAGACCTCAAAGTGGCATGCCCAAGGTGAATTCTAAATCCAAATTTGGCTTCTTGGGACTTGATCCTGAAATGTTTGAGGATGAGCTTCCATCTGGTATTCCATTCTGAAAAGCAAAATAAAAGTGCAGATGAGACAAATCCTTGTGATACAGGAATACCATAAATATAGAAATAAAAAAGAAGAAGAGAAATTAACGAAAAAGCAACATAACATTAGAGAAAAAGTGGGGAAAAGCACCATTCTAGAATTTTTGGGCAAAAGAATTGTCCGGTTAAAGTTGATTGGATAAGTTTTTCCAAAGTAATGCAGTCAAACATGTCACATATGCTGACGGGACTAGTCCCGTCACTGACACTGACGTGCAGATGAGACACCGTAAAACTTCTGAAGACCATAACTTGTGATATCCAAATCAGATGATTTTTTATTTTGATTTCACATAACTTTTCGATACCCAATGATATCTCATTTGACATATTTTATCTCCCACAAACATAGTTCGAAGATCTTCTGCTCTTGTGATTGTGATACAATTTTACAAATTCAAATTATGTTTGTGGGAGATAAAATATGTCAAATGAGATATCATTGGGTAGATCTCGAGAAGTTATGTGAAATCAAAAAAAAAATCATCTGATTTGGATACCCGAGTCACAAGTTATGGCATTCCGAAGTTTTACGGTAATGAGTCTGCCTACGTGGCGCTGACGTGGCACGAGTCCCGTCAGTGTCAGTGACGGGACTAGTCCCGTCAGCATATGTGACATGTTTGACTGCATTACTTTGGAAAAACTTATCCAATCAGCTTTAACTGGGCAATTCTTTTGCCCAAAAATTCTAAAATGGTGCTTTAGCCGAAAAAGTGGTATACAAAAAACCCTGTTAGAATTTGCATGTTCATGTGCTACCTTCCAATTATTATTTTCCTTATAGCATTCTTATCCATGCATTCCTAATTTGCATGCTCATCTTCATTATTAAACATTGATCTGAGTCAAATGGCAAGTAGGTTTAGGTTTCTAGGGTGTTTTCAAATATAGCCATCAATTAACGCTAAACTATAAAGACTTTATTTACCTACACAAATTGTTTTTGAAAAAGATAGGACTAAAAATTTGAATTTGTGAACGATAAAGCAACTTTTTGAAAAGCCCTATCTTTTTCTCTTCTCTATAATGTGCATGGCTAAATGAAAAAGATCAAACGTGTTTTCTTTTATGGGTTTTATAATTCTCATTTAACATGAGAATTCAATTTTTCCTACACACCCTTCGATTTTTGTGCTGACATAGGTCCTACGTATAATTTTTTCTTACACATGGGTCCCATATGCTTTTTATCTATACAACATGAGATTTCAATTCTCATTCAACATGAGAATTATAAAACACTTCTTTTATTCCCAACTCTCTTTCATGCATTATAAACGCAGCTAAAGATGTTTGTTTTAAAAATATTACTTTGGAACATGAAGGCCAGACATGGGAAATAAAGGCCATTAACATTTACATACACACCTCAATAGAAGGCGCGTTTCCAACGGAATCGACCTTTCGCTTGCCATGCAAATAAGCTTCCCTGTTACAACCAAACACATAGATAGGATATTTCCAATTATTGGAATCCCATGAAGAAAAGCAAACTGAGAAAAGAAAGCAATCTTTTACTGTCTTATTATTTATAACCCCTTTTACTCATTCTGCTCACTGAAATAAAGTTGAAGCCATCTCATGTGTTAGCGCACAGGAAGATTTCAAAGTGCATATCACTTTAGCACCAAGATTTCTAACATTGGGTCTACCAAGGGATTAGCTTTAAGACTAAGTTTCCCAATTTTAGGGCCCCAAGTAATAAGCCTTATGGATGAATCCCACAAAATCCTAAAGAAAGAGATATCTCTACTTTTGAGGTGGATTTAGGCAAATATAAAATTCTTGTGTCTTGGAATGTAATGAGTGTATGTTTTTCTACTTCCTTTTCACTTCTCATGATGTTATACGAGAATTCAATTTTCATGTTGTGACTCAACTAGCGGTGGCCCCACATTTATTAAAAAGAGAAAAAGAAAAGAAAAGTTTTACACGCAAATCGAAGGGTTATAACATGAGAATTGAATTCTTATGTAACATGAAAAAATGTTTTCCCATATATATTATCACCCCATCATGTAATTTGGGTGTTCCTGGTTTGTGGACGGACAGAACAAAGCAAACTGAAATGATTTATTCCTTTTGTAAATTTTTGCGCCAATGTTTGTATATATGTGTATTGTGTGGGTTAAGTGAGAGAGAACTAGAAAGCGAAAGAGGAAGAGAGAGAGAGAGATGGTCATATGTGAATAAGACGGGCATTGAAACTAGTCTGCAACATGACTGTCTATACATATAATGAAATATAACAAATTATAATCAACCAGATAAAATATTACAGAAGAAAATATTACTCAAAATTTGATCATAACGATTAAAAGTAGTCCTGACTGCAAGGTAAATAAATATTTTGCCTACAACATTCAAAAGAAACAAGCACATTATATTTATGTCCGGAGGCTGATATCAGTAATACACTGCATATATGCTTAATTAATTAGTTTGCAAACAAGATGATTATCTAGTGGTATAGATATAGAAGCATAAAATTTGAACACCGGGAGGGGGATTTAGTTAGAACTATTCATCTATATATAGGGACAAGATCCGTTTACAAATTTTTTGGAATTGTTTTACAAATTACACTATGTTCTCCCGGGAGAACATAGTGTAGTTTGTATTCTCCCGGGAGAATATAGTGTAATTTGTAAGAGTTTATAAATATAACCTTACCCCTGTATATATAAATATAATATTATGGAAAAGAGGTAGGTTGTTTTCCTACACTAGAACGCGTGATCTTATGGTCAGAAAAAACAATGTTACTGTTGATTCAAGGCTCGTCCTCAACTATAATCTCCCTCTATAAAAAAAATTAAATATACATGTCTCCCAGTAATTAAACATAGGATTTTATTAGTCTCATTTAACATAAGATAGTTATCTTATGTTGTAGAGAGAAAATACGTGAGTCCCACCATTATAAAAAAAAGGAAAAGAAAAAAAAAGTGGGGCACGGAAATCGAAGTGAGAGAAAATGAGAAATGATATCTTATGTAAAAAGAGAATAATATTTCCCTTAAACATAATACCATTACCTGGAAGAGTTGCTCCAAAGGCCATGATTTTCCTTGTCTTGATTAGCACTTGCTATTGCCTGCTTAATAGATGGATCAGACCTTCTTGAAGAGTTTATGTCAAATATGAAGTCCTCATACGTATCTCCAGATGAGCCATTATCATATACATCAGATTGTCCTAATTCATGTTAATTTAAAGAGGAAAAATAAAAAAGTTAGAAACAAAGAGGAAGAACAAGCTACCAGTCAAAAGTTATAAAATACGAGTACACCTTCTTAGCTTAATCTTTCAACTCAATACAAATTGAATACCGTCACTAACCTGATGAAGCCGCCGCTCTATCTGTAGTTTTCACTGTCCGGTACATCTGATTTAAATTTGTGCATCATTAACACGAGAAATTTAAAAAATTTATAATAATAATAATAAATTTCATATTAAATAGTAAGTAATTTTGTAGTATTCACTGCATAATACATCAGACAAAAAGGTTGATTTATTAACACCCGAGATGGTTTTTCTCTCTAATTTGCAATAATTAAAATGATACACAGTGGTGTACAAGTTCTATAGAGAAGCATTATGGTTATGGAGAGATATATGTAAATGCATGGAAGCATGTGACTAACCATGGTTAAAGCTGGTATGGTTAAGAAACTCACAACTGAAGAAGGGATCATTGAGAAATGATGGTGTTTTTTGTACTTGCTTATTATTTTATATAATAATATTTCTATTTAGCAAAGGACTGAACTCTGCGCTCTTCTGTCTCGGCTTGGCTGCAACTCATTTTGAATTCCTGGGACTTTGTCTTACTCATTTATAGAAATTGATAAGTACCTCTCTCTCTCTCTCTCTTGAATTTTCTCCTTGAACTTGGGTGGTTCATTCTTCCAAGCAAAAAGCTGTTTATTAGCTTGCAGAAGCAGAGGTAACAAATCTAATAGAAACAAAAGTGCAAAGGATTTGAAAGACCCTATGTAATGAAACCATTGGAATTTGAAACATACATCGATGAATTAACTGCTTCCTGTAATGTAATGAAGGCCTTGTGTATCTGAGGGTGTCTATATATGTATATATAATTATAAACGACCATTGAAATCCCAATTAATCAGAAACGTAGACACCTTCAAGCTCAAAGGACTGAAGAAATTAAAAATGAAAAATTAACAGTAACATTGAGGCTATAAACATTTATTAGAAACAAGTGCAATGAGCGAGTTTGAGATTACCTGCAAATGAGATTTTACATGTGCTAAAGTAAGGTCCTTTACATCCATTAGCTCAAGAACTGATTTGGGTGTGGCCCCTAGCAATCCCAAATTACAAAAAAGCGAAATTATTAGTTTGTGATAATCAAATACAAAATAAACCAAGAAAGGAAATTTCACTTTCTTCTCTTTTGGTTTTCAATTTCCATGATAAAGAAAGTGAAAAGCAACAGTGTAAGAAGAAAAAGGGGGGGATAGAAGTAGAAGGAAAAATTTAACGAAAAAAGATAATAAGAAAATTTGGAAAGGAAAAATAATGAAAACTATATGGTTACTTTCATGGCCACCCAAAAGTTCAACGGCATGAACAAAGCGAGAATGGAGTGTAGTAGTCCAACGCATTCTAGGGGCCCTCATGCTACGCTTAGCAGGAAACCGTGACAAGAACCTGGACCGCATCATAGGTTGAGATTGAAAAGTGGTTGTGTTGGAAATTGATGATGATGTAGTACTGTTGGAAGCAGCATTTTGGGGCTGTTGAGAAAATGGGATATGAGGAGGGTTTTGGTACACCGGAATTCCTCTTATGGGTCTGAGAAAACCTAGCTCTTGGTTGTGAAAGTAGTGGTTTTGCTTAAATGATTGGACGGGGTTTGCATTACCGTTTTGGAAGTGGTGAATAAGGTTGGAGTTTGAAGAAGCACTTGGATTTGAGAAGCATGTATCTGTTTCCAGTAAGGAATTTCTTGAGTCCAAAGCTCTCTTCCAGTACCCCAAATCCATCTCTTGTTGTGTACTTTGCATCCAACTTGATGTGGGTTTCCCGTTTGGAGTGCTAATTTGCAAAGACAAATCTGGCTGTGCTGGGAAGAGCTCCATCATAGCAAAGGACAAGCTTTGCCACGCACCAAAAAAGTATGTATGTGTGTGTCTTATATATATATATATATATATATATATATATATATAATCTTGTCCATTGATCCCACTTATATCTAAGGGGCTTTTTTTAATGTGAGCCGTTGGATATAAGTGAATTGGTTAGTGTAAGACTTCTAACTCTTACACCGGTGTGTTTTTTAGAATATCCTACTCCACATATATATATATATATATATATATATATATATATATATATATATATATGTGAGGAGGGGTATTCTTATTACCAAAATCTTTTACTATCAACTCACTACCTATCTAATCACCATTGGATCAGTATTTTTTCTTTTTTCAATTTTTTTTTAATATTTTCTCTCTTTGATTCAACGGTGATTAGATCAATTTCCTTTTGTTGTGCATATATATATATATATATATATATATATATATATATATATATATATATATGTTGTGTACTTTTTTTCCTTGTTTTCTATTCTCTTTCTTGTGTTGCTCCTCCTCCTCTTCTTCAGTTTTGTGATTTCTCCCAGATCAATTTCCTTTTGTTGTGCAATTTATATAGCACTGCGAAAAAATTTCAAGGATCAGAAATTTATATATTGAGTTAGAGTGGGTGCTATTGCTTAGGTGATTTGCTAGAAAAGGGTAATTAGTAGAGATTTGAGATCTAGAGGAGACGGCAAACATAGAGAGAGAGAGGAAATCACTGGGTATGTGAAGTGACTGATTGTTTCTTTTGTGTGAAGTATATGTGAGAAAATGACACTTGAGAGAGGACTATACCACAGGGTACTAGGGTGAGAAAGGGAGAAAAAGATGACAAAAGGAAAGGGAAAAAAAACAAAAGGAAAAGGTAATTTATTTCTTTTTGTAAATCTACTATCTCTTCCACCTATGTTTTCTTTGGATTAAAAAATAAAAAATAAAAATTACTATAACCTTTCGTGGGTGCATTGTCCATCTGGAACTCATACTTTACTTTCTAATACACACGTTCAGAGACCTATCACTGAACTCAAACCTAGGGCTTTGGTTCTTTTACACAAATCTAAAAAAGCAATGATTCTGGAATTTACGGTCACATGATTGCTCACAAATTTCCAGATCTTAGTGATTGTTTTTTTAATAGTTCAATTACAAGTCATTTTGGTAATGTTAAAACCCTAATTCTTTAGAAATCACGTCATGCATTGTTCTTTGCATTACTTTGGGCCCATCCTTTATGTTCTTGTCATTTTCTCTATTATAATCAATCAAGAAATGAAAGGTATATTTGTGGGTGACTGGTTCTTCACTTCTTCAAATTGAGGGCAAAATGAAAAGGTCAGATGTAAGCTTGCTTGGCTCACGGATTGAAGAAGGGCCGGCTTGACTCAGCGGTAAGCTTGCTTACCGTGGCGTGTCAGGTCGCGAGTTCGAATCAGTCTCTCTGCAAAAAGCAGGGGAAAGACTGCCTAGAGTATTCCTTCCCCAGACACTCACAAAGTGGGTATTTGAACTGGGTCGGCCCCCCGGCCCCAATATACAACGGATTGAAGAGAAATATCATTGAATGGGTAATCTTGTCTGTGCATAACATAATCTTCAAGTGATAAAAGAGACTTCAGAATGTACTGGCGTAGCCCCACTGGGACACACATGCCCGTAGATGTACCCAAAAAATAAATAATAAATAATAAATAATAATAATAATGATATTATATGTCTCCCAAGTCCTCTTTTCTGGCGTTGAATATTATTGAAGATGAATCTTATGTACGTGATACTGCAATTGTAAGTGATTGAGGTGGAGTATGTTGTTCTTCAAGTGACCGCAGGTTTTTTATTTTACATCGCCAGGAGGTATTCCAGGCACCATGCCCTCGGGGATGAGACTAATCCACAACCGAGGGCATGAGACTAATCCACAACCGAAGATTTTTGGGGTAGGATTTGATCCCTGCACCAAGCAATCCTTTAAGAGCTCAATTGCCAACTGAGTTACCCTTGGAGGGTTAGTGACCGCAGGTTTAGTTAGCACATAAATAACTTTAAAGAAGATGAGTCAACTTAAATAATTTATTTAGTCGTGCCCTAGAAGTTATTCATTAATTAGCCGGAATTGAAATATTAACCTAGATCTAAAGCATACAAGTACCAAAGGTTTAGACATAACATGATACTTATCATGCATTGATTGGGCGTTATAATGGAATGGATTTAGTGCCTGATTAGTTGCTATTGTCCAAGCATAATGACACAAGGATATGTTGCGGATCCATTTCTTAAAATAAAAAAAAATAGAAATGAAAAGCCTATTTTTAATAAGGGATTTGGATAATTTGCATGAGAGATGTTCAAACCTCAATGCTACCGTTGTATTAAAAAATAAAAAAATAAAACATGTTTCATCTATGTAAACATGCGAGAATTAAAAACAAACAAGTTTAATTAGGAGATGATTAACAAAATTGTATATGAGATTAAGATGGATTCATTTTTGGAGTATTTAATTTATATTTGAGGTCTATTCAGCTCTGGATAGCAACAAACAAGATAAGTGACACAAATATAAGAAATAAGAGATATGACTATCTATTCTAAGTGTAACATCCCGTGTATACCTGGTTTGCTAACATGTCATTGTATTAAGTCACGTTTAATTAAAATGCGGAATAACTTTTTCTTTCGTTCTATTATGACGTCATTATCATTAGCCAAGTTGATTACTTAATCATTTCAAAATAATGTCTGTATGTAATTGCAAATAGACAGCTAATTGAAATACCTCATATATAAATGTTTATCTACTCACGAATCTACAACACGTAGTCCGGAGAATATCCTGATAGTTTATACATAACCAGACAAAGTACGCAAAACATTATCAATATGGCATGGACAATCTCCATGCTCACCAAATAAGGCAACATAGCCCAACAAAAGTCTCATATCAAATAACATGGTACTAAAGATAAAGCAAGGTCAGCATCCAGCAAAATCATCATAATAGCATGCAATCAGCGCCTGAGGTCTCAACCCCAGAATTACCTGAACTTGAAAATGGTGCCCCAAACGTGGGGTAAGATCTCTAAAAAAAAATCTCAGTAAGACAAGGGGTCCTCAAGGATCTTCCACCCCAAGCTCACTTACATATGCAATATAAGTTCAAAAGCAGTTTAACAATATAAGTTCCAAAATCAGTGCAATACAACATATAATCATGTCATGTGTGTCAACTATCTATTGGCCAGAGAAATGCGGGACTTACATACGTCTATTGCCTACATTTAGTGCAAGACGCCACTTGCACTCACCCACAGAATCACCCTATTGTATGTCTCTCATATACTCAGGAGTCAGTCTAGGTGGAACACCACATGCATATCAAAAGGCATTCACATAATAGCTCAACAGTATTTCAAATATCAATACATGAAAACACATCATGCATATAAACCATCCCCCCTTGGGACATGGTAAACCAACAATGGCTAAACCGAGGACATGAAAGCCTACCTTGCAAGCTAACTATCCAAATATGAGTCCAACCAAGCTCAAGGTCCACACACGGCAGAATCACAATCTGTTTTGGACCAATAACAATATCAACAACCATAATCCACATTCATATAACATAAAGACAACGCTTCCCTTTTATGTTTCATGTCTTTAGGCTCCTCACAAAGCCATAAGCCCTTAATCACTTAGATTCTGACTTAGTTAATTATTATAGAAGTCCACATTACTCCATCTAGGGTCCACACACCCCAAACACACTTCTGTATGAACAGTACAGTTACTGTCCTCGAAAACCCGGAATATCCGGATATATGTCGGGGCCATATCTGGATATCAATATCTGGATATCATATCCAGATATGCATATCCGGATATCACCAGACCCCATATTCGGATATTATATCCGGATATTTCGTGACAGAATGCAGTTTCTGCATTTCGCGAAGATATCCTTCCAAGGTTGTGTTTTTAACACACATTAACGTCCAAGCATGCATTTTTATACCCATTTAGGTTCATGTTCAGGTTGGTTACTTATTTAACCCAATAACATGCCAAGACTCAACCTTTAAGCAACTAAAACTCATGATCAAGGTTCAACAACTTACCCCAAACACCAAAGCAGAGGTGAATGATGCTCTTGGAACTCTCTATGAAGCTCCTACAATATGACTTCCAAGGTACACGAAAATGGTGATCAAAGGTCGGTTCTTTGAACCAAAGATGGCTCCTTGGCACCACAAATGCCAAGCAATTGTTTCACACACCCTCTAAGCTCAAAGGCAGCAACTAAACCTCTCCCAAATGGTACCCACAACCCAGCAAGAGATGACCTTCAACCTCATAATGCACTCTACTAAGTGTTTACAATGATTTAGAGGGAAGAATCATGGAGAAAGATGATATCTTGGTGGTTTTCCAAAGAGAGGAGAGCATGAACAAGGAAAGCATGAACAAGGAGGAGGTTGATCACAGTTCCAAGACTCACGTAGACTCAGATTATGGCCTAGGGTTATGTGCCAAAAGTTGTATTTATAGTCAGTTTAAGCTCAATCGCACTGTATTAGCGCTAATTGCTACGCTTAGCATTTTAATCCCAAACTTAGGATTCTGAACCTACTCATTTTTCTAAGATTTTTCATATTTTTATTTTATTTTTCGCAGCACCTTTCCGGTACGCATTTTTACATAGCCAGTATCAGTTCCGGCACCAGTCCTCATTATTTCTACTTGAAACTTGTTTTACTAGTCCTATATATTATTCTAGGAATATTCATGCACTTATTATAATTTTCCGGGATACTTCATCGGTACGCATTTATACAGTGAGGCAGAACCTGTATCTGCACTTTTCGTCAGAAAAGCGAATTTCAGCATTCTTAATCACTCACTATAATTATTTAAGCCTTCTCACAATTATTTAGGTCAATTATGGAATTATTTCCTAATTCTCATATTTAATTCATTTAATTTCCTAATTTAATGGTGCGGGTTCTTACATTCACCCCACCTTTTTAGGATTTTGTCCTCAAAGTCAGAAACATACTTGTCCCGAAACTCGGAATACTGCTGGAGAAGCTCTTCCTCACGCTCCCAAGTGCACTCCTCAGGAGTTCGTCCAGTCCATTGCACTTTGACCATCGGAACTGTCTTGCTCTTCAGTTGTTTCTCGACACGATCGAGAATCTTGAGTGGTCCGACGTGAGTCTTTAGGTTCTCCCGAACCTCCACATCAACTGGTTGCACCACGTGCTAAGGATCCGCAATATACCTCCGAAGCTGAGACACGTGAAACATGTCGTGGATGTTGGCCAAGTTCGGAGGCAAGGCAAGCCGGTAGGCAACAGGTCCTACTCTACCAAGTATCTGGTATGGCCCGATGAATCGCGGGCTCAGCTTCCTCACTCCGAGGGCTCGACCAACATCGGTGACAGGTGAAAGTCTCACAAACACGTGCTCACCCTCACTGAACTCCAGCGGACGATGCTTAACATCATAGTAACTCTTCTGGCGATTCTGCGCTTGCTTCAGCTTCTCTCGAATCATCTAAATTTGCTGGGTGGTATCTTGGACAAAGTCCAAGCCAAACAACTCCTTATCCCCAATCTCAGACCAACAAGTAGGAGTCCGACACCTCCTACCATATAGTGCCTCATAGGGCGCCATGCCAAGGCTAGCATGGAAACTATTATTGTACGAAAATTCAACCAATGGCAGGTACCTATGCCATGTTGAGCCCGCTCCAATGTGCAAGCCCTCAACATGTCATCCAATGTCTGGATGGTCCGCTCAGTCTGTCCGTCAGTCTAAGGGTGATAGGCTGTACTCAGTCTCAACTGCGTACCAAAAGCTCCCTGCAGTGCCTCCTAGAACCGAGATGTGAACTTTGGGTCCCTATCATTGATGATACTCTCGGGCATCCTGTGAAGCCTCACGATCTCGCGGACATACAGTCTGGCCAACTGCTCAATAGTGAAGCTCACCTTTACCGGAAGAAAATGGGCAGACTTGGTCAATCTGTCCACGATGACCCAGATTGTAACACCCCGTGTATACCCGATTTGTTAACATGTCATCGTATTAAGCCACGCTTAATTAAAATTGCGGAATAACTTTTTACTTTCCATTATGACGTCATTATCATCAGCCAAGTTGATTATTAAATCCGTTTTAAAAACATCACCTGTATGTAAATGCAATTAGACAACTAGCTACACTGAATAACCTCATATCATAAATAAGTGTGTATCTAAGTCACGGAACTACAACACGCAGACTAGACAATATCCTGATACATTATTACAACTCGAATCTAAAATAGCAAAGTCAAGTCAATGTGGCATGGACAATCCCCATGCTCACCAAATAAGGCAACAAGCCCAACAAAGTCTCAACAATAGCAGCATAATAATATTAAATGTAAAGCAATGTCAGCATCCCAAACATGTCATCATAAACATCATATATCAGCTAAGCTCCGGCCTCCTTCCGCTAGAGGTCTCAACCCCCGCATTACCTGAACCTGAAATGGTGCCCCAAACGTGGGGTGAGATCTCTAAAAAAAAGTCTCAGTAAGACAAGGGGTCCTCAAGGATCTTCCACCCCAAGCTCACTTACATGTGCAATATAAGTTCAAAAAGCAGTTCAACAGTATAAGTTCCAAAACCAGTGCAATGCAACAGATATTCATGCCATGTATGTTATAACTATTCTACTGATCAGAGAAATGCATGACGTACGTCTACAACCCCACAATAGTACAAGGAACACCGCTTGCACCTCACCCACAACCTCACCATCTTGTATGTCCCCACATACTCAGGCTTACCGTATAGGTAGAACAATACATGCATACCATAAACACTTGCACATAACAACTCAATAGCATTTCAATAAAATAATATATGAAAACAACATCATGCATATAAAACACCCCCCATGGGACTTGGTGGAACCAACAATGGCTAAACGAGGACACAAAAGCTTACCTTACAAGCTAACTATCCATGCCAAGAGTCCAGACAAGCTCAAAGCCCATAAACAGCTCAATCACAATCTATTTATATAATAACTCATCATCAATAACCATTGCTCAAGGTTACATTAAGTGATTAGGGCTTCCCATCTCATTTTAAGTGATATTACACAATTTCTACAGGAGGTATTCGAATACTCCTCGATGAGTATGCGAATACTCCATGTCTCCAGAAAGTATTCGATTACTTTCACTCAAGTATTCGAATACCACAAGGTATCCGAATACCTTTCCCCCCAGTATCTGAATACCACCAGGTATCTGAATACCAACATGTTAGTATATGGGTGTCCTAGAGGCAATCTTTTGATTAAATAAAGGACACTAGATGTAGAACTTTGTTTGTCGCAAATAAAAGAAAGCACTATTTATTCAGTTTCATATTGTGTCTCGATATTATTGTTAAATATTATATGAACGAACTGGATAAACCCCTTGGAATAGAACATGTATCTCTTGAGTATCTTGATGAGATCACGATCATGAGGATTCAAGGATATTGCATGTCTATTCCTAATTATATGTTCCTAGTCTAGAGACACTGAGTTTGGGGATCAGTGATCTCGGGTAAGACTAGTATGACTTATCTACTTGTATATGGATACAAGGTAAAGACCTCATGAGCTGCAGATATGGAGATATCTTAGCTAAAGTCGTGGGTGGACCTATAAGAGTATAGCTCGCACTGAACAGACCCAAAAAGAGACTCTATGAGGAAATCTCACAGATAGTGTCATTAGAGTAATCTCTTTATGTTTGGGTATGTCTTTCCTTAGACCAGAAGTTTTTACCTAGACTGTTTTCTTGAAGGCATTTTTTGATTGTATGCCTCGTCTGCCTGAAACATGGAGACTCGTAGGTATACTGTTGGGCGTGTCCTTAAAGGGCACATGGCTAGGGTAATAAGCTGAAGGAATTCGTCAAATCTCCGCGAGAGATTAGGTTATCTGTAAACCGGAGAAATCAGGATGACATTTACAGGACTCGGGAATCTATGCA
Source organism: Gastrolobium villosum (assembly GCA_032173675.1). Lineage (NCBI taxonomy): Eukaryota > Viridiplantae > Streptophyta > Magnoliopsida > Fabales > Fabaceae > Gastrolobium > Gastrolobium villosum. Next base: position 26,559 of record JAVKPL010015301.1, on the reverse strand, counting down.
TAGTAAAAGAGATCATGAGATGATCTGCCTTTAGAGTCAGTAAATTGAAGATTCCCTATTTCGAATAAAGCTTACCCTAAACCGCAGGGGTTGATACATTTCCTTACCCTAGGTTAATGGGAAGATAACCGAGACGAAGGAAAATACATACGGTAACCAAATATGTGCAATAGGATGATCAAATCATTAATATGACTAGTTCTGGGGCAACAAAGCATTGCTAGTGCTCTGTGTTGTCATTAATTGGGTTGTGGGCTTGTTGGGCCCAAGCCCAGTTATGTCAGAAGCTAAGTTGGACCTAATGGGTCACACACTAACACCTTGTAGTCATGATGAACTAGCTTTAAAGGTATTGGGCCTAATAATGGTTGTTAGCCCAAGAAGCTGTTTGGAAGCCCACCTAAATGGGTGGATGGTGCATGGAGCTTAGTAATGGGCTTGGATAGTCAAAACTCTTCTACATAGTGGAGCTCCACAACTCAGTTGGGACCCACTATTTCGTTGAGCTAGAGTAGTGTTTGAAGTGTAAGAACACTTAGGGTGCTGGTTTAATGCTTAACTAAGACATAAGTTGCAGGCACAACCGGGCTTATGTGCTTAGGGTAATGGTGCTAGGTTGGTTGCATGAGATGCACCACTAAGTGACAAAGAGTTGTCAACCTAATGTTAAGAGAGGGTATGAGATACTGTTGATAAAGATCAACCTATTATTTAAATTAATCTTGCGGTCTCAGACGAAGATTAAAATAAATAATCGCACTCTTAATCCCACTAAGGTAAAATCTAAAGTAGATTAACCCTGACTTAGATAAAATAGTGGGAGGGGCAAATTATTTCAAGTCTTTAATAATTTGCTTTTAACTACATAACCGTATATTAACTAAAACTATCTTTAGATCCTTTTCAGCTTATAGTATGACTAATCCACTGTCACTGCGTTCAATACTCGATACGAATAAACTGACCGGTTCAAATTTTATGGACTGGTATCGGAACCTAAGAATTGTTCTAAGGGCCGAAAAGATTCCCTACGTTTTAGATGCTGTAATACCCGTAGCTCCACGGGAAGGGGAAGAAGGGTTTGCGGAATTTGATTTCGTGACCCATCAACAGCACTTAGATGACAATGTGATGGTAGTATGCATCATGTTGGCATCCATGTCGCCTGAACTGCAAAAGCAGCATGAGCATATGGATGCTCCCTCTATTATCATGCATCTCAAGGAGTTGTATGATATTAAAGGCAGGCATGAGAGGTATGAGGCCTCAAGAGAACTATTCTCTTGTAGGATGACTGAGAGCATGTTTGTTGGCAGCCATGTTCTCAAGATGATCGGGCTGATTGAGAAGCTAGGAAACCTAGGCTTCATCATGGATGCCGAGCTAAGTAATGACTTAGTCCTCACCTCACTTCCACCTTCCTTCAGTCAATTCATCATGAATTACAATATTCATGGGATGCAAGTGAGCTTGCCTGAGTTGTTAAGCATGTTAACAACAGCTGAAGTGTCTATCAAGAAGGATAGGACACAGGCTCTTTTGATTGGAGGGCCTAGCAAGGCCAAGGGAAAAGGTAAGGAGTCTGCAAAAGGTGACCCCCTTAAGCCCAAAGGAAAACCCAAGAAGAAGAAGGGCAAGAAGAAGGGTAAGAAGGCACCTAAGGACAAGGGTGATGCTGAGTGCTTCCATTGTGGCAAGAAAAGCCACTGGAAGAGGAATTGTCCAGACTACCTGAACAATGTGAAGGACAGTAAGCAGGAAGCCCACCTAAATGGGTGGATGGTGCATGGAGCTTAGTAATGGGCTTGGATAGTCCAAGCCATTACTAATTAATTTAATTAGTTAAATTAATAATCAAAACATTTGAATTTCGAATTTTGAATTTGAAATTTGAAAATTGAAATTTGAAAATTGAAAATTGAAATTTGAATTTGGAATTTGAATTTTGAAATTCAAATTTTGAATTTGAAATTTGAAATTTTGAATTTTGAATTTAATGTTTGAACATTTGAATTCAAGTGTTTGAATTCTAATTTGAATTGGCTATGAAAAGTTGTTTCATAACAAAAGGATAAGATGAGATCTTTTGGAATATTCCCTGCAACAAGAAAAAGATATTTGATCTTATCCAATGATGAAGTGGTGCGCAAATTTGAATTCAAAGTGAGTGTCATTTTGTCATCTAAATGTACTACTATTCTGATTTGGTTGGTTAAGAGAATCAGTGAGTTAGTTGATTCAAAATTTGAATGCAACTACTAAATATATCTTATAACACCTCGTAAATTCAAATGTGAATTTATTTGATAAAATATGGGTTAAAAGGGAAGGATTAGTGAAAATCCTGAAATTGAGGTCAAAATGAGTACCGAGGGCAAAATGGTAAATTGCCAAAAACGTATTCTCAGGCATAAATATTGAGTTGGGGATCTCAAATGAAAAAAATAATGCCAGATATGGAATCAGGATGAAAAATTAAGTGAATAGGCAAGTTTTGAAAATTTTGATGAATAGTGAATTTCTAGTGTAAAATACTGCGGTATGAGTGTACCGATAAGTGTGAAATTTTTATCAATATTTTTAGGAAAGAAAAATATGTCATGAACCAAAAAAATATGTAGATTAAGAATTTATGATCAGAATTTTTATCGGGATTAAAGTTAAATCGCGTGTGGGACCCGCGTGACCGAAGTCACTTGGGCTTCCCACACTCCCCCACGCCCTCTCTCTCATTTTCTCCTCCTTCTTCGCGTGGCTTCCCTCCCCCATTTTCACAAACACACCCATTTCCTCTCATTTCACTTTTGGAGCTTTTCTCAACCAAATCACTTGATTTTGGTGTTGAAATTCATTGTAAAGCACCTTCTAAAGCCATTGGTGGTACTCCCAAGCCTCGAAATCATCTCTTTGGGGCGCTATTGAGCAAGGTCAGATTCGAAATATTGGGGGTTTTGGGTGTTCTTGGAGCCATTGGACTTCTCCTTGCTTGGATGAACCTTGGAGGAGTGTCTAGCATTGATTGTGAGTATATTTGTAGTATTTTTACGGTTGATTTTGTAGATCCAAAAATATGAACTCTAAGCCTTTAATCTTAGATGTGTGGTGATAGAGAGCTTAAATGGAAAAATGGTATTAGATGAAAATGTCTTAGAATGATGTATTGGAGCTAGAAATGCAATAAAAATTATTGGTGAAAAATGCTCATAACTTAGGATTTTTGAATGATGCCTAAGATTTGTGAAAATTGAATTGTGTAAGAAATGGATTGATGAGTTGTTGCATGATGTGTTAATATGATTATATGATGAATGAAAGTGTTAAATTGAATTGAAAAAGCCTTGGGGCATACTTTTTGAAGAATCCGAAATATGAAGAAAAGTGAGGAAAAATGGTGCAAAAATGATATAGTTGAGGTTGAATGATTGAAAATGATGTTTAAATGGATGATGGTATAGTGTGATATAGTGGAATGAGAAGAAAGAATGTGTGATTCATGATGTATTTGGTAATTTGATCTATAAAAGAGATTGAAGTAAAATGGTATGGAAAAATAGCCTTAGGCTTAAGTGGTTATGTGGTTAGCATTATTGTGAAGATAATTGACTATATGTGATTGATGATGATCACGTTGTTGATCATTTAGGTTGCCTCTCTTGGACGCTATGGGAGCGGGATAAGCTTGGAGCTTACGTATGGAGCATTGGCTCGGTGTTGAGGTAACCTTTGGAACTGGGGTTTAGTCCCTTGTGTGCTCCACCACACCTAGTGGAAGGTTGTGGTTGGATTTTGTGTCATTGGACATTGTGTGTGTAACGCCCTCCCTTGTATGCATCCAAGAGAATCGTTTGCTAAGCGGAATTAGAGTCTTTAACGTCACATAAGCTAACAAAATTCTTATTCTAGGTTCAAATCCGAAAAGCATTTCCAATATTCTTAAAACCTCTGTTTGGACGATAAAAAAATATTTCAAGTAATTTGGAAAGAGCACGTTGAGGGCTTCGCGTGCATATAAAATAATAGTAAATCGGAGTTCGTTTGCTCATAAAAACACCTCCCGTAAGGTGCACTGTAAAAATTTCAGCACTTAAGTCTTTCAAAAATTCCTTTCACAAACGTTTTCCAAAATAGCCGCTGTTCATAAAAGTTCAAGGTAAAATAGAAATGTTAAAGACTACAGTCATCCAAGAGTACCAAAATATTAAGCATTACAGTCATCCAATCAAACAAACAGCAACAGTACAAGTCCATTCATCAGCAAGCAACAGCAAACATCACGTCTTCATGTGCTTTTAGGGATGAAAAAATAAAGAAATTGAGGTAAGCTCCATAAAGGTCAAGGAATTTAGGGATGAAATAAAATTCATATATACCCTTATAAAAAAAAGAGAAAAAGGGTAAAGTGAAAAGCAAGAAAAAGAAAAAAAAATAAAAGGTGGCTGGAAGGAATTAATTCCCGAAATTCTGTGGGAATATTAGTGGAGCAAAACAATTGATTTGAATTTGTTAAAAGTGAAATAATATCAGTTTTCAATCTCTTGGTTGTTTGAGCTACTATCCAAATTTTCCTACCTATTATCCTGGCCAAGTTACAACCTGTGAAGTCATTTTGATCAATTGATGCATGTGTTTGATTCTTCAATTTTAAGGATTTTTGAGAATATGATCAAGCATATGGTAGTGTTATAACTTTGAGTAATTGAGTGCTAATAATACCCTTAAACACTGAGTGTTGAGTGAGCATTATTTATCTGTGTGAGGGGTAATCAATGTAGACCTATATATTTACGAAGCTGATGGCATTATTGGAAGTTTATGATATTGAGTCAGGCATGCATGATATATTGTGTCTGAGAGTGTCTATGATTGTTATGTTGGATTAATTGAATATTTCCTAGATTAAGTCTTTTACATTGCTGGGGACAGCAACGTTTAAATCTGGGAATGGTTTGATGTGCCTCTGGAAAGTGTGGTTTTTCTGTGTTAAAATTGATAAAGAATAGAGTCATTAGAGAGCAATTTAAATACATATTTGCTAATTATATTGATTCTTTGTATGTCAATAATATTTACCTTTTAGTTGTATTTTTACAGGAAAAAGAAGTGAAAATTATAAAAGCCTGTTAACACAATTCCACACAGATGCCAAGAAATACAAGTTCCAGAAGCATGGAGCAAACCGGCACCACACGGCGCACACCTGCGCCAGTTTCCAGATTAACAGCGGTACTTTGGAGGTGGCGCCAGCTGGCACTGCTATGGCGCCAACCGGCGCCAAAGTATAACAAAATTGAAGTTGCCCAGTAGCTTGGCGCTACTTGGCGCCAAAATGGAGCCAAGTTGCGCCACTTTAATAAGAAGAAATTGGAATGGCGCCTAGTGGCGCCACTATGGCACCTAGTGGCGCCACTATGGCGCCTACTGTTTCACGAACATTTTCAGGCAGTAGCGTGGCGCTGACTTGCGCCAACCCGGCGCCAACTGGCGCCGGTTTGCGGGACGGATCTCCGTGTTTTCTGAGGGGCATTTTTGGAACGAGAAAAAAATATTATAAAAAGGACTTTTGTGGATTAGGTCAGCAGACTGACATTGGGATAGATTCTGAAGATTTGGAGATACACAGTGAGACACACAGAAGAGGCAGGGAGGAGAGACTGGAGGCGTTCTTCGTTCTTCATCTCTTTTCTAGTATTTCTTTATCTTCTATTTAAATTTTATGTTGAATTTTAGATCAGTGATCATGATGTTGATCAGCTAGATCATTTTTATTGTAGTCAGGGTCACGATCCATATGTGAACCCTTGACACAAAGGATTGATTTGTGATTTTTAATTTATATAATTATCTTTATCTTTACTCTGTGCGAATTTTATATTCCCTTTGTTAGAGTTGATCAATCTGATAGTTGGGGATATTCTGAGGATCAAAACCGTAGATAGGAATATTGGGATTTTGATCTCGAAAGGGGGTAAGATAACAATTTGTATGCGTGCTAGGAATAGACGTGTATATGATTGCAGATCCTTAAATTATCGTGCCCATTGCTTGATCCCATGAGAAACGTTGCAAGGAATTGGGGTTTCTCATGGGATTAAAGGGTTAACCCTGCAAGGAATTGAGGGTTAACTATTAACTCATTTTAGAGGATAATTTATCTGAGTGATTATATAAATAATTATTGTAAATCAATCCGGAGTAAAAAGCGGGGATCATTTGGTGAATGAATCCTGGCTACAATGCTTTTCTCATATTCTTTACAAAACAATTTTCATTTTTTATTATTTTATTCTTAAATCTAAAAACACAAAAACAAGTCTTTTATTTTCAAAATTCAATTTCCATCAAATTGACAATATTTGTCAAAAACCCTATTTGAAATCTTCCATTCCTTAAGAGAAAATTTATTTGATATTCGATCACAATCCCTGTGGAGACGAACTTTACTTATCATTTTATTACTTGTGTGATCGGTATACTTGCCAGAGAGCATCATTTAGCATTACCCAACGTTAGGTTATCATCTTAGCTTGTTACATGCATCAAGGTTCCATTTTTAAGCATAAAAACTCAAGTTCAAGGGTGATGATCACACCACAAGCTCAAAACAGAGCAAGAAGATGCTCTTGGAGCTCACACAAGGCCCCCAAAGCTCAGACTTGAAAGGAATACGAAAATGCTACACAAGGTAGGTCCTTTCTTCACAAAGAAAGTTTCTTGAAGCATCAAAACACCATGACAATGGTTCCTTCAACCCTCACTATGAAGTCAGCCCCTAGACCACCACTAAACATCACCCAAATACTCAGAAAAAAGTATATTTCTCCCTCACCAAGCTCACACCCAAGTGTTTAACACATTTAGAGGAAGATTCAAAGAGAAAAGGTGGTTCTTTGTTGAATTTCCATGAAGAAGAGTAAGGTGGCAGCTAGGAGACTCAAGGTTCAAAAGAAAACCCACGTAGGAGGCTGAGTATCAGCCTAGGGTTTAGGGCCAAGCACTATATATAGGCGGTTTAAGTTAAATCACACAGTATTAGCACTGAATGCTACGCTTAGCATTTTAATCCCAAGCTTTCGAATATGAACCTACTCAATTTTACGAGATTTATCATATTGTTATCTTATTTTTCGCAACACCTTTCCGATACGCGCTTTTCCATAGCCAGTATCAGTTCTGGCACAAGTTCTCATTATTTTAACTTGAAACTCATTTTACAAGTCCTACATGTTATTCTAAGAATATTCATGCACTTATTATAATTTTCCGGGATACTTCACCGGTACGCATTTATACCGGGTAGCAGAACCGGTATCTGCACTTTTCGTCCGAAAAACGACTTTCAGCATTATTACTCACGTACTATAATTATTAAAGCCTCATAATAAATATTATGGTCAATTGTGGAATTATTTCCTAATTCTCACATTTAATTAATTAATTTCCTTAATTGACGGTTTGGGTTCTTACAGACCACCACTAAACAACACCCAAATATTCAGAAAAAGGTATCTTTCTCCTTCACCAAGCTCACACCCAAGTGTTTAACACATTTAGAGGAAGATTCAAAAAGAAAAGGTGGTTCTTTGTTGAATTTCCATGAAGAAGAGCAAGGTGGCACCTTGGAGACTCAAGGTTCAGAAGAAAACCCACGTAGGAGGCTGAGTATCAGTCTAGGGTTTAGTGCCAAGCACTATTTATAGGCGGTTTAAGTTAATCACACTCTATTAGCACTAAATGCTACACTTAGCATTTTACTCTAAAACTTTGGAATCTGAACCTACTCAATTTTACAAGATATATCATATTTTTATTTTATTTTTCGCAGCACATTTCTGGTACGCGTTTTTTTCCATAGCCAGTATCAGTTATGACACCAGTTCTCATTATTTTAACTTGAAACTTGTTTTACATGTTCTACATATTATTCTAGGAATACTCATGCATTTATTATAATTTTCCATGATACTTCACCGGTACGCATTTATACCGGGTAGCAGAACCGGTATCTGCACTTTTCGTCAGAAAAGCGACTTTCAGCATAATTACTCACTTACTATGATTATTAAAGTCTCATAATAATTATTATGGTCAATTATGGAATTATTTCCTAATTATCACATTTAATTAATTTCTTTAATTAACGATGCGGGTTCTTACACACATTGATTGTATTCATAAAAATTTCCTTCACACTGAGCAAACTTTTGGTACATCTGATGTACCTACTCCTTCACTAAAATGGGTAATTCTTTTTTCCATTTTAATTCTTGCATTTTTTTTAATTTCCTTTTATGTCCCAAAAACTCTCCCCCAATTAGTAAATGGATATGCCGAGTTCTGTATATCCGTTGTATTTAAAATTTTTTTTCACTCTGGGCAAACTTTTGGTACATCTGATGTACCTACTCCGTTACTAAAATAGGTAAAAAAAATTGTTTTAATCCTTGCTTTTTTTATTCTTTTCTATGTCCTAAAAACTTTCCCCATTTAATAATCGGATGTACCGAGTTCTGCACATCCGTTGTATTTAAAAATTTGAATAAAGCCCCTTTTAGGTCTCTAATAAAAATACGATCCCGATTTTCGTCCCTTGAAAAAAATACCTGTATTAGTCCTTTTTTAGGGACTAAATTGAGCTTTCATTGAATTTATGAGTGACCATATTTTCAAAGAACTTAAATTGTAGAGGAACCAAAAGTTGACTTTTATGTAACGGACGAAAGTAGGGACCGTATTTTTTGTTAGTGACAAAAAAGAGCTTTCATTCTAAATTTTTTTCCTTCACACTGAGCAAATTTTCGGTACATCTAATGTACACACTCCTTTGCTAAAAGGCATAATTTTTTTTTTCTATTTTAATCCTTGCTTTATTTATTCTCTTCTATATCCCAAAAATATTCCCCATTTAATAAACGGATGTATTGAATTATATACATCCGTTGTATTTAAATTTTCCCCCTTCACACTAGCATTATCTCGCTGAACATGTTTTGGGATATTTGAGTTAGGAAGGGTGGGTAAAAAACAAGTGATATAACAGTATTAACTAGGCACAAAATCATAAACAGTCACTTCAACATATCCTTGTTCCTTTTCCTTTTTCCTTTCCATCATATTCATATATATAGCGCATATAACGCCTTTCCTTTTCATCATATTCATATATATTGCGTATATAACGCCTTTCCTCTGCGCTTTTAGCACCGTCGTGCGCGCACTTCATAGTGGAATCAATATACCTTGGCACCTGAGCTCCCTGTGGATTCCAACTGTGGGCCTATGCGGACTGATGCCAAGTGTCCCATACCCTGGTACCTTAGGGATGCCTATATGATGCTTGCTCAAACACATGGTCCTGTACATAACTATTCTAAAAACAAGGCCTATATGATCTTGGTACATGCATGCCATGCTATGCTTTCACACTCAAACGTATAAAAATGCGGTATGATGTAAGGTGCATGCTTATATACTTTTCATATAGCCATCACGGCACAAATACTTTTCATATACGTTATGCTGCCACATAACGACTTTACCTCATAATCATATAGCCTTCACGGCACATTTCCATAGCCATCACGGCACATTTATGGCAGTTTTCTTTCATCATAAGGAACATATTACTTTTACGGAGTATGGAGCATCATGTCACAATTTTATACCAGTAGTCAATAGTCACATTAGGTAATATCGCCTGACACTTACCTTGTGTGCCTTAAACAATACCAAACAGCAGCGAAGTATCTCACTTCTTAAGCGCACCTAAATCAATTACAACCAATCATTTACAGCGGCGATTTACAGCAGAAACAGTGAGCATACAGCAGTGTTTTACAGTGGAAAACAGTGAGCATACAGCAGTGTTTTACAGCAGAAAACAGTGAGCATACAGCAGCGTTTTACAGCAGAAAACAGTGACGTTTTCCTTAAAAACAGTGGACAGAAACAGTGACGTTTTACTTAAAAACAGTGGACAGAAACAGTGACGTTTTACAGCAGAAAAACAGTAGCACCTTACAGCAGAAACAGTGACCATTTTCAAACAGAAACAGTGGCACTTTGGACCTCAAAACAGTGGCAGAACAGTGGCATTAGACAGTGGCAGAAACAGTGGCATTTGAACGTTAAAACAGTGACATAAACAGTGTTATTTGTGCATCAAAACAGTGGCATGAATGGTACATTTGAACTTCCAAAACTGTGACATTAGTGGTGATATTTGAACATTGAAACAGTGGCATAATTGGTGATTTTCGGACATTAAAACAGTGGCATAAAGAGTGATTTTCAAACATCAAAATAGTGGCATAAAGAGTTGTGTTTGGACATCAAAATGGTGGTCATTTTATGCAGAAACAGTGGCACATTAAGTACTAAAATAGTGAGTATTTTTGGTGCAAAACAGTGACATGTGTGGCATTAAAACAGTGAGCATTTTATGCAGAAACAGTGGCACATTATGTACTAAAACAGTGAGCATTTTATGCAGAAACAGTGGCATCAAATAGGTGATCTTGTGAAACCGAAACAGTGACATTCTTAGCCTCAAACAGTGGCACATTCATACATAACTTATGCATACAAATCATCATAAAATAGCTCCATCCTTATACTTTCACCATGTTCAATCATGAATCCAATACAAGACATAATCAAGGAGACATTCAAGCACACACATGGTTACACACAATGAAAGAGGTCTAAGTTCTAGGCTTACCTCTTGTAGCACACACTTCTAGCTCACACACCACACCTTTCTAGTTCTACCAACAACAAGTCCACACTTCCTAGGAGATGATCTATGCGCATAAATGGTGAGGAGGACACCTTTGGACAGCTTCCAAGGTTAAGTAGCAAGGCTGGACAGTGAGGGAAAAAGTGGAGAAAAACTTGCACTTGCTTGGTGTTCTTGAGCCACGGCTGTGTGAGTGTGAGGGAAGGTGAGTTAGCTTAGTCTTTCTTTCTCCAAGAGGGCTTGTATGTTCGGCTAGAGAGTGAGGAGGAGGAGGAGATGTTGGCTGCACTTGTGCAAAGTGAGGAATGCTCCTCTTGTGCGCACCACTTAAAGGAAGAAGGGAGGAGAGGTTGAAATGATGAGGCATCATGGCAAATCTGGTTGCTTGTGGAAGTGGGGCTGCACACTTGGTTTGAACAAGCAAGGAGCTTGCTGCTTGCACACTCTAGGCACATGCAAGGAGGTGAAAAGGGGGAAGGTTCAGATCTGAATATTGTCTTACCAAGTCAGAATTTTTAGCTCACTCAACCAAGCCATGCGCACAAGGTGAAGTGGAAGGAGTTGGCAGATTTCTCCTCCACTCAAAGCACATGCAATCTGCCCAAAAATCCTTCTTTTGTTGCATGTGGAGGCAAGGGACAGATTTGGTTCATGATGGCTGCAAAAGCATGCAGAAATCTGCACATTTCAGGCTCATGATGGAAGGTGTAAGGTGGTTCTCCAAGTCAACAAGTTAGGCAGTTTTGTGTCATAGAAAAATCTGATCTATGCCCTCTCCATGTGCGCCTAAATGAGGAAGGATGCAGCCCAAAATGATGCTAAGGAGTACATGTGTCTTCCATGCAATGAAGTTGAATTCAAATGGTACACAAGCTAAGGTGAAGTGGCGGTCATGCAAGGGGAAAGTTGGCAGATTTTCTAACTCCTTTCTATCCTTTTATGCGCATGAAATGAGTGGGAAAAAGACTACTATTGCCATGTGAAAGTTCCTTGGTACACAAACAACCTTGTTGGACAAGGCTTAGGGGAGATAAGTGTGGTTACAATTTTGGGCTGAACATGATTGATCCAAGAGCCTCCTTGGGCCATCGGCCACACACACAAAGAACCCAATCAAGGCAAGTCCAAAGGTGACACACAAAGGGTCCAACAAGACAAGTCCACACACACTAGCCCACTTCCCAAGTCCAATAAACACTAAAGCCTTATATCACACAATCAAATTACTCATATGATTTTAATAAAAATTTGCACATGCCTACATATGTACCCTCCTATGATTTTAATTTAAATACTCACCTTAGTCTTATCCAAGGATAAAGGCCATATAATTTCGCAAGCCAACAAACATACACATGCATCTATATAATATAACACTTATGTATTTTACTAATTATGCGGGATGTTACACTCTCCCCACCAAATAGGAATTTTGTCCGCAAAATAAACTTACTTACGAGTTAAACAGTTCTGGATAGCGTTTCTGAATGTCGTCCTCGCGCTCCCAAGTGGCTTCAGCTGCCGATCTGTTGTTCCATAATACTTTCACCAAAGGGATTTCTTTAGAACGGAGTCGCTTGACGGATCTTTCAAGGATTTGGAACGGTTGCACTTGATACGTCAGATTTTCCTTTAATTCCACTTCCTCCGGCTGTAACACATGAGATGGATCAGAGAGATACCTCCGTAGCTGCGACACATGAAATACATTGTGAATTCCTGACAGATTGGGTGGTAAAGCCAACCGGTATGCGGACTCTCCAATCCGGTCCATAATCAGATACGGTCCTAAGTATCGTGGACTTAACTTCTTAACTCCCATTCTCCTTCCGAGTCCCGATGTAGGTGTGATTCTCAAAAATACATGGTCTCCGACTTCGAAAGATAGAGGCTTATGACGCTTGTCGTAATAACTCTTCTGTCTGGCCTGAGCCCTCTGCATATTTTCCCGAATCTTCTTTACCTGTTCGGATGTTTCTTGAATTAGGTCAGGTCCTAACATACTTCGCTCACCCACTTCAGTCCAACATAAAGGGGATCTGCATTTTCTCCCATACAAAGCTTCATACGGTGCCATCTGAATACTTGAATGGTAACTGTTATTGTAAGCAAACTCAATCAAAGAAAGATAATTATCCCAGCTGCCTCCTAACTCCAAAACACATGCTCGCAACATGTCCTCTAATGCTTGAATGGTGCGTTCCGTCTGTCCATCGGTCTGCGGATGATAAGCAGTACTCAATCTCAAGTGGGTCCCTAATGCTCTTTGAAAAGATTCCCAGAACTTAGATGTAAACTTGGGATCACGATCACTGACAATACTCGTAGGAACTCCATGCAGCTTCACAATCTCCTGCAGATAAATTCTGGCAAGCCTCTCTGTATTATACGTGGGTCTAACACGCAAGAAATGAGCTGTCTTCGTTAAACGATCAACAATCACCCAGATAGCATCATATCCTTCTCGCTTCCGAGGAAGTCCAACTACAAAATCCATCGCAATATTGTCCCACTTCCATTCGGGTATCTCCAAAGGTTGAAGGAGTCCCGACGGTTTCTGATGTTCGTACTTCACCTTCTGACAAGTTAAGCAACGAGATACATACTCAGCAATATCCCGCTTCATACCAGGCCACCAAAACGAGGTCTTCAAATCATGGTACATCTTCGTGGATCCAGGATGAACTGCATACTTACCCTTATGAGCTTCCTGCAGAACTTCTTGCTTCAACTCTTCGTTCGGTACTACTAACCGGCCTTGGAATCTCCAAGTATCATTCTCATCCTTTACAACATCTTGGTTGCCAACCAAATCACGGACTAACTCTTCATCTTTCTGAGCCTCCTTAATTCTACTAAACAATTCATTATCTACCAATATATTTCCCAATCTTATGCTATGCCCTCTCTCATCTACAGATAAGTTCAAGTCTCGAAAGGCCTCAAACAATTTCAATTCTTCCATCATCAAAGTTGCCGTGTGCAGTGTCTTCCTACTCAGGGCGTCGGCTACCACGTTTGCCTTTCCCGGGTGGTATTTAAGTTCGAAATCATAGTCCTTCAGAAATTCCATCCACCGTCGTTGCCGCATATTCAGCTCCTTCTGGTCGAACAAATACTTCAGACTCTTGTGATCGCTGAACACGTCAAACTGCGAACCATACAAGTGGTGCCTCCAGATTTTAAGTGCGAACACTATAGCTGCTAACTCCAAATCGTGCGTAGGATAATTTTCTTCGTGAGACTTTAGTTGTCGAGATGCATAAGCTACCGCCATACGATCCTGCATCAACACGCATCCAAGTCCTTTCAGCGACGCATCACAGTATACTTCGAACTTTCGGTTAGGATCCGGAATCGTGAGTACGGGAGCACTTGTCAACCTGCTCTTCAGTTCCATGAAACATTCTTCGCAAGCTTCGGTCCACTCAAAAGGCTTATCCTTCCGAGTGAGACGGGTAAGGGGTTGCACTATCTGAGAGAAATTCTGGATAAACCTTCGATAATATCCAGCCAGACCTAAGAAACTTCTTACTTCAGTGACAGTCTTGGGTCGTTCCCAATTCATAACAGCTTCAACCTTGCTGGGGTCCACCGCGATACCTTCTGCTGAAATGACATGACCTAGAAACTGGACCTCTTTAAGCCAAAACTCGCACTTCGACCATTTCGCGTACAACTGCTTCTCCTTCAAGATTTGCAAGACAATCCTCAGATGTTCCGCATGCAGCTCTTCATTAGTATAGTAAATCAAGATATCGTCGATAAACACAATAACAAACTGATCAAGAAAGGGGCGGAAGATGCGGTTCATGTAGTCCATGAATACCGCTGGAGCATTTGTAAGTCCGAATGGGATCACCTGATATTCGTAGTGCCCATAACGTGTCCTAAAAGCGGTTTTCGGAATATCCTCCGGTTTGACCCGGATTTGATGGTATCCCGCTCGTAAATCTATCTTGGAAAAGACTCTGGCTCCTCTCAGCTGGTCCATCAAATCGTCGATCCTCGGTAGCGGATACTTATTCTTCACCGTAACTTTGTTCAGCTGTCGGTAATCTACACACAGACGTAGACTACCATCCTTCTTCTTAATCAAGATGGCTGGAGCACCCCATGGAGAAGTACTCGGTCTGATGAATTCCTTTGCCAAAAGTTCTTCTATCTGCTTCTTCAACTCGCGAAGTTCCAAAGGCGCCATACGATACGGAGCAATGGAGATTGGTCCGACTCCAGGAACAAGTTCGATAGAAAATTCTATTTCCCTATGAGGAGGCAATCGAGGTATTTCATCCGGGAATACCTCTTCGAATTCCCTAACTACAGGTACATTCTGAATTTGAGTGTCAACCGAGGTCTCAGCCTCGATCGACAAAAGATACCCTGCTGCTCCCTTACGGAGCTCTTTTCTAACTTGCAATAAAGAAATGAGAGAGAAAGGTTGAAAATTACCATCTTTCGCAGGAACAACGACTTTCCCCGCTCGACAATCCAACGTTATCCCGTTTTCCGTCAACCAGTCCATACCGATAATCACATCGAAATTGAATACCGGTAGGACCACCAAGTTAACTGTATACGTGTTCCCTTCATATTGTAAGGTAACACCTCTGCAGATCTCTGAAGCTGTGCACGATCCTCCAGTAGGTGTGCTGATGTGTAACTCATGAGGTAACGGGGTTAGGGTGATGCCTATTCTCATAGCGGTATGCTTTGCCATAAAAGAACCAGACGCTCCAGAATCAAAGATAACAGAAATTGGGTGACCATTTAAAATGACATTGCCTTTGATCAAGTTGGGAAACTTCTGCGCTTCATTCGCATCCAGAGTGAACACCCGTGCTTGCGTAGGCTGTTGATCAGCGTTCTGGGGGCATTTGTAAGCAAAATGTCCTTGCTGGCCACATCTGAAACATGCATTGTTGCTCTTGTGACAAACTCCAAAGTGGTTCTTTCCACATGTAGCACAAACAGTCGCACCCTGCCTTCCAGTTGAGGATTGACCAACAGTATTGCTTCTCTTAAAATTTCCAGGCCGCGCCTGCAACTGCGGACCTCTGCCTCGACCCCTACCAGGTGTCGTCCTGAAGAACCTGCCTGCTCGGTTTCCTCCGTGGAATTGCGTTGGTGGCTTATTCAGACTTTTGGCCTCGTTAATGATTCCTTCGGCCTGACGACTCTGATTGATGAGTTCCGGAAGTGTACGATTAGCCGTCGTCAAAATGAGCTTACGGATTTCCGGATGTAATCCGTTTTCGAACTTCTCCACCTGCCTTTCCTCATCATAAATGTTCCGGTCAAAGTTGGCGTACTCGATTAATTGCCCAAATTTTGCAATGTACTCATTAACCGTCATGTTATCCTGCCTGAGTGACAGCAGTTCAGTGTGTTTCATTCTTCTCATCGCTTTAGGAAAATACTTATCCAAAAATACTTGTCTGAACACGGCCCATGTTAGTTCAACGTCCTGAGCTCTCAGCAGAGCCCTCGCACCAGTCCACCAGGTTAGAGCTTCTCCCATTAGCTGGTACGACGCGTAATCGGTCTTTTGCGCTTCCGGGCATGCCATGCGTTCGAAAATATGCTCGATCATCTGCAACCACTTCGCTGCAGCCTCAGGGTTGTCTTCACCCTCAAATGTAGGTGGTTGGAAGTTGCGGAAGTCTTTCAACCTCCGACGGGCAATTTCTCCTGCATTGTCATGCAGTGGGGGTTGGTTCTGGTTCTGTTGCCTATGGTCGCGCCATTCTTGGCTCATATTCTGGATGAACGTTGCCAGTCCCCCAATGGTAGTGATAAGATCCTCTTCCGCATCGCCAGACCTTCCCCGAGTTGAACCGCGACCACCTGCCATGATTCTGCACTCACAATATCATGAAATGAGTTGATCAGGCTCACCGCACGTTATTTATGGCAGCAGTCCCAAGTAGGTACTCGAGTTCAATTCGGACAAGTTAACTATGCATCCGCGTCTTATCACGGAACGACCTAAACAATCTAACTACCCTAGTCTCAAACACTTAAACTATAGCACATTTAGACAGTCAATCAGCAGATAAACACAATCAACAATCAATTCAATCAATCACAAGCAAATCCATGGACCAAACTGCTCTGATACCACTTGTAACGCCTGCAATCTTGTAAGGATTAACGACTGTCCCCACACACTAACACGAGACTTTTCAGCGTGCTTTGTCCTCACTCGCACACTTCCCAGGAAAACTTCCCAGGAGGTCACCCATCCCAGAATTGCTCCAAGTTAAGCACGCTTAACTGTGGAGTTCTTCCGATCTGGGCTACCGAAAAGTAGATGCATCTTGTTAGTATAGGTAGTACCAATTAATTCTTATAAGCCATTCCCAACTGTACTGTCCTAGTGTAACATCCCACATAATTAGTAAAATACATAAGTGTTATATTATATAGATGCATGTGTATGTTTGTTGGCTTGCGAAATTATATGGCCTTTATCCTTGGATAAGACTAAGGTGAGTATTTAAATTAAAATCATAGGAGGGTACATATGTAGGCATGTGCAAATTTTTATTAAAATCATATGAGTAATTTGATTGTGTGATATAAGGCTTTAGTGTTTATTGGACTTGGGAAGTGGGCTAGTGTGTGTGGACTTGTCACCTTTGGACTTGTCTTGTTGGACCCTTTGTGTGTCACCTTTGGACTTGCCTTGATTGGGTTCTTTGTGTGTGTGGCCGATGGCCCAAGGAGGCTCTTGGATCAATCATGTTCAGCCCAAAATTGTAACCACACTTATCTCCCCTAAGCCTTGTCCAACAAGGTTGTTTGTGTACCAAGGAACTTTCACATGGCAATAGTAGTCTTTTTCCCACTCATTTCATGCGCATAAAAGGATAGAAAGGACTTAGAAAATCTGCCAACTTTCCCCTTGCATGACCGCCACATCACCTTAGTTTGTGCACCATTTGACTTCAACTTCATTGCATGAAAGACACATGTACTCCTTAGCATCATTTTGGGCTGCATCCTTCCTCATTTAGGCGCACATGGAGAGGTCATAGATCAGATTTTTCTATGACACAAAACTGCCTAACTTGTTGACTTGGTGAACCACCTTACACCTTCCATCATGAGCCTGAAATGTGCAGATTTCTGCATGCTTTTGCAGCCCATCATGAACCAAATCTGCCCCTTGCCCCCACATGCAACAAAAGAAGGATTTTGGGGCTGCAACCTCCTCATCATATGCGCACAAGGGAAGCTCCAAATCAGATTTTAGGCTGCCACAAATCTGTCTTGCTTGTGGACTTAGAGAACCCTCTTACATGTGCTCATGATGACACCTCCTTTCCACTCCTTGCATGTGCCTAGAGTGTGCAAGGAGCAAGCTCCTTGCTTGTTCAAACCAAGTGTGCAGCCCCACTTCTACAAGCAACCAGAATTGCCATAATGCCTCATCATTTCAACCTCTCCTCCCCTCTTCCTTAAGATGTGCGCACAAGAGGGACTCTCCCTCACTTTGCACAAGTTCAGCCAACATCTCCTCCTCTTCCTCACTTCTCTAACCGTGTAGAATAGGAGCTCTAGGAGAAAGATAAACCTTGACAACTCTCTTCTCCCCTCACCATCCAACCGTGGCCTATACTCCAAGTGAAGTGTAAGTTTTCCTTCTCATTCCCTCACTGTCCTCACCTTTGGAAGCTGTCCAAGATTGTTCCTCCTCACCATTTATGCGCATAGATCATCTCTAGGAAGGGTGAACTTGTGGTTGGTAGAACTAGAAAGGTGTGGTGTGTGAGCAAGAAGTGTGTGCTACAAGAGGTAAGCCTAGAACTTAGACCTCTTTCATGGTGTGTAATCATGTGTGTTCTTGAATGTCTCTTTGAATATGTTTTGTTTTGGATTCTTGAATGAGTATGGTAAAGGAATAAGGATGGAGCTATTTTATGAGGATTTGTATGCATGAAAGTCCCATGGTTATGCTTAAGAAATAGGCCACTGTTTATGTATGAATGTGCAACTGTTTTGAGGATATATATATGCCACTGTTTCTCTATGAATGTGCCACTGTTTGAGGATAAGAATGTCACTGTTTTGGTTTGACAAGATCACCAATTTGATGTCACTGTTTCTGCACACAATACCCACTGTTTTAGTGCCTCACATGCCACTGTTTCTACATAAAATGCTCACTGTTTTAGTCCATTATGTGCCACTGTTTCTGCATAAAATGCTCACTGTTTTAATGCCACATATGTCACTGTTTTGCACAAAAAATACTCACTGTTTTAGTACTTAATGAGCCACTGTTTCTGCATAAAATAACCACCATCTTGATGTCCAAACACACTACCCTTTATGCCACTGTTTTAGTCTAAATACTCCCATTTTGCCACTGTTTTGATGATCAAAAATCACTATTTATGCCACTGTTTTAATGTCCAAAAATCATGATTTATACCACTGTTTTGGATGTCCGAAAATCATGATTTATACCAATTATGCCACCGTTTCAATGTTCAAATATCACCACTAATGTCACTGTTTCAGATGTTCAAATGTACCATTCATGCCACTGTTTTAATGTTCACAAATCACTACTTATGCCACTGTTTTGATGTTCAAATGCCACTGTTTATAACACTGTTTTAACGTTCAAATGCCACTGTTTCTGCCACTGTCTAATGCCACTGTTCTGCCATTGTTTTGAGGTCCAAAGTGCCACTGTTTCTGTTTGAAAATGGTCATTGTTTCTGCTGTAAGGTGCTACTGTTTTTCTGCTGTAAAACGTCACTGTTTCTGTCCACTGTTTTTAAGTAAAACGTCACTGTTTTCTGCTCACTGTTTTAAGAACAAACGTCACTGTTTTCTGCTATAAAATGCTGTTGTATGCTCACTGTTTTCTGCTGTAAAACACTGCTGTATGCTCACTGTTTTCCACTGTAAAACACTGCTATATGCTCACTGTTTCTGCTGTAAATCGCCGCTGTAAATGATTGGTTGTAATTGATTTAGGTGCGCTTAAGAAGTGAGATACTTCGCTGCTGTTTGGTATTGTTTAAGGCACACAAGGTAAGTGTCAGGCGATATTACCTAATGTGACTATTGACTACTGGTATAAAATTGTGACATGATGCTCCATATTCCGTAAAAGTATTATGTTCCTTATGATGAAAGAAAACTGCCAAAAATGTGCCGTGATGGCTATGGAAATGTGCCGTGAAGGCTATATGATTATGAGGTAAAGTCGTTATGTGGCAGCATAACGTATATGAAAAGTATATGTGCCGTGATGGCTATATGAAAAGTATATAAGCATGCACCTTACATCATACTGCATTTTTATACGTTTGGTGTGTGAAAGCATAGCATGGCATGCATGTACCAAGATCATATAGGCCTTGCTTTTTAGAATAGTTATGTACAGGACCATGTGTTTGAGCAAGCATCATATAGGCATCCCTAAGGTACCAGGGTATGGGACACTTGGCATCAGTCCGCATAGGCCCACAGTTGGAATCCACAGGGAGCTCAGGTGCCAAGGTATATTGATTCCACTGTGAAGTGCGCGCACGACGGTGCTAAAAGCGCAAAGGAAAGGCGTTATATACGCAATATATGAATATGATGAAAAGGAAAGGCGTTATGTACGCAATATATATGAATATGATGAAAAGGAAAAAGGAAAAGGAACAAGGATATGTTGAAGTGACTGTTTATGATTTTGTGCCTAGTTAATACTGTTATATTATTGGTTTTGTTGCCACACTACTGGGATTATTCTCACCCCTTCGGGGCTGCTATTTTTCCAAAATGGCAGGAGGACGTAAAAGCATTTGAAGGAGTGATGTTTTGCTGTTGCTTGCTGATGCATGGATTATCACTGTTGCTGTTTGATTGATTGGATGACTGTAATGTTTAATGTTTTGGTACTCTTGGATGACTGTAGACTTTATCATCTTTATTTTACCCTGAACTTTACGAACAGCGGCTATTTTGGAAAACGTTTGTGAAAGGAATTTGTGAAAAACTTAAGTGCTGAAATTTCTACAGTACACCTTACGGGTGGTGTTTTTATGAGCAAACGAACTCTGATTTACTATTATTTTATATGCACGCGAAGCCCCAAACGTGCTCTTTCTAAATCACTTGAAACATTTTTTTTATCGTCCAAACAGAAGTTATAAGAATTATTGAAACGTCTTACGGATTTGTATACTGCTATGAGCATCTTTGTTAGCTCATGTGACGTTAACGACTCTAATTCCGCTTAGCAAACGACTCTCTTGGATGCATACAAGGGAGTGTGCGAGTGAGGACAAAGCATGCTGAAAAGTCTCGTGTTAGGCGTTAGTTGCCACTAATTGGTATCAGAGCAGTTTGGTCCATGGATTTGCTTGTGATTGATTGAATTGATTGTTGATTGTGTTTATCTGCTGATTGACTGTCTAAATGTGCTATAGTTAAGTGTTTGAGACTAGGGTAGTTAGATTGTTTAGGCCGTTCTGTGATAAGACACGGATGCATAGTTAACTTGTCCGAATTGAACTCGAGTACCTACTTGGGACTGCTGCCATAAATAACTTGCGGTGAGCCTGATCAACTCATTTCATGATATTGTGAGTGCAGAATCATGGCAGGTGGTCGCGGTTCAACTCGGGGAAGGTCTGGCGATGCGGAAGAGGATCTTATCACTACCATTGGGGGACTGGCAACGTTTATTCAGAATATGAGCCAAGAATGGCGCGACCATAGGCAACAGAATCCGAACCCACCCCCACTGCATGACAATGCATAAGAAATTGCCCGTCGGAAGTTGAAAGACTTCCGCAACTTCCAACCACCTACCCTTGAGGGTGAAGACAACCCCGAGGCTGCAGCGAAGTGGCTGCAGATGATCGAGCACATTTTCGAACGCATGGCATGCCCGGAAGCGCAGAAGACCGATTACGCATCGTACCAGCTGATGGGAGAAGCTTTAACATGGTGGACTGGTGCGAGGGCTCTGCTGAGAGCTCAGGACGTGGAGTTGACATGGGCCGTGTTCAGACAAGTATTTTTGGATAAGTATTTTCCTAAGGCAATGAGAAGAATGAAGCACACTGAACTGCTGTCACTTAGGCAGGATAACATGTCGGTCAATGAGTACATTGCAAAATTTGGGCAGCTGATCGAGTACGCCAACTTTGATCGGAACATTTATGATGAGGAATGGCAGGTGGAGAAGTTCGAAAGCGGATTACATCCGGAGATCCGTAAACTCATTTTGACGACGGCTAATCGTACACTTCCGGAGCTCATCAACCAGAGTCGACAGGCAGAAGGAATCATTAACGAGGCCAAAAATCTGAATAAGCCACCAACACAATTTCACGGAGGAAACCGAGCAGGCAGATTCTTCAGGACGACACCTGGTAGGGGTCGAGGCAGAGGTCCGCAGTTGCAGGCGCGGCCTGGAAATTTTAAGAGAAGCAATACTGTTGGTCAATCATCAACTGGACGGCAGGGTGCGACTGTTTGTGCTACATGTGGAAAGAATCACTTTGGAGTTTGTCGCAAGAGCAACAATGCATGTTTCAGATGTGGCCAGCAAGGACATTTTGCTTACAAATGCCCCCAGAACGCTGATCAACAGCCTACGCAAGCACGGGTGTTCGCACTGGATGCGAAAGATGGTAATTTTCAACCTTTCTCTCTCATTTCTTTATTACAAGTTAGAAAAGAGCTCCGCAAGGGAGCAGCAGGGTATCTTTTGTCGATCGAGGCTGAGACCTCGGTTGACACTCAAATTTAAAATGTACCTGTAGTTAGAGAATTCGAGGAGGTATTCCCGGATGAAATACCTCGATTGCCTCCTCATAGGGAAATAGAATTTTCCATCGAACTTGTTCCTGGAGTTGGACCAATCTCCATTGCCCCGTATCGTATGGCGCCGTTGGAACTGCGAGAGTTGAAGAAGCAGATAGAAGAACTGTTGGCAAAGGAATTCATCAGACCGAGTACCTCTCCGTGGGGTGCTCCAGTTATCTTGATTAAGAAGAAGGATGGTAGTCTACGTCTGTGTGTAGATTACCGACAGCTGAACAAAGTTACGGTGAAGAATAAGTATCCGCTACCGAGGATCGACGATTTGATGGACCAGCTGAGAGGAGCCAGAGTCTTTTCCAAGATAGAT
Organism: Gastrolobium villosum; assembly: GCA_032173675.1. NCBI lineage: Eukaryota > Viridiplantae > Streptophyta > Magnoliopsida > Fabales > Fabaceae > Gastrolobium > Gastrolobium villosum. The sequence continues at coordinate 3,670 of JAVKPL010015301.1, read as the reverse complement.
TTACGATCGGGATACCATCAGATCCGGGTCAAACCGGAGGATATTCCGAAAACAGCTTTTAGGACTCGTTATGGGCACTACGAATATCAGGTGATCCCATTCGGACTTACAAATGCTCCAGCGGTATTCATGGACTACATGAACCGCATCTTCCGCCCATTTCTTGATCAGTTTGTCATTGTATTTATCGACGATATCCTGATTTACTCTATTAATGAAGAGCTGCATGCGGAACATCTGAGGATTGTCTTGCAAATCTTGAAGGAAAAGCAGTTGTACGCGAAGTGGTCGAAGTGCGAGTTTTGGCTTAAGGAGGTCCAGTTTCTGGGTCATGTCATTTCATCAGAAGGTATCGCGGTGGACCCCAGCAAGGTTGAAGATGTTATGAATTGGGAACGACCCAAGACTGTCACTGAAGTGAGAAGTTTCTTAGGTCTTGCTGGATATTATCGAAGGTTTATCCAGAATTTCTCTCAGATAGTGCAACCCCTTACCCGTCTCACTCGGAAGGATAAGCCTTTTGAGTGGACTGAAGCTTGTGAAGAATGTTTCTTGGAACTGAAGAGCAGATTAACGAGTGCTCCCGTACTCACGATTCCGGATCCTACCCGAAAGTTCGAAGTATACTGTGATGCGTCGCTAAAAGGACTTGGATGCGTGTTGATGCAGGATCGTATGGCGGTGGCTTACGCATCTCAACAACTAAAGCCTCACGAAGAAAATTATCCTACGCACGATTTGGAGTTAGCAGCTATAGTGTTCGCACTTAAAATCTGGAGGCACCACTTGTATGGTTCGCAGTTTGACGTGTTCAGCGATCATAAGAGTTTGAAGTATTTGTTCGACCAGAAGGAGCTGAATATGCGGCAACGACGGTGGATGGAATTTCTGAAGGACTATGATTTTGAACTTAAATACCACCCAGGAAAGGCAAACGTGGTAGCTGACGCCTTGAGTAGGAAGACACTGCACACTGCAACTCTGATGATGGAAGAATTGAAATTGTTTGAGGCCTTTCGAGATTTGAATTTATCTGTAGATGAGAGAGGGCATAGCATAAGATTGGGGAATATAAAGGTGGAGAATGAATTGATCAGTAGAATTAAGGAGGCTCAGAAAGATGAAGAGTTAGTCCGTGATTTGGTTGGCAACCAAGATGTTGTAAAGGATGAGAATGATACTTGGAGATTCCAAGGCCGGTTAGTAGTACCGAATGAAGAGTTGAAGCAAGAAGTTTTGCAGGAAGCTCACAAGGGTAAGTATGCAGTTCATCCTGGATCCACGAAGATGTACCATGATTTGAAGACCTCGTTTTGGTGGCCGGGTATGAAGCGTGATATTGCTGAGTATGTATCTCGATGCTTAACTTGTCAGAAGGTGAAGTACGAACATCAGAAACCCTCGGGACTCCTTCAACCTTTGGAGATTCCCGAATGGAAGTGGGACAGTATTGCGATGGATTTTGTAGTTGGACTTCCTCGGACGCGAGAAGGATATAATGCTATCTGGGTGATTGTCGATCGTTTAACGAAGTCAGCTCATTTCTTGCGTGTTAGAACCACGTATAATACAGAGAGGCTTGCCAGAATTTACCTGCAGGAGATTGTGAAACTGCACGGAGTTCCTACGAGTATTGTCAGTGATCGTGATCCCAAGTTTACATCTAAGTTCTGGGAATCTTTTCAAAGAGCATTAGGGACCCATTTGAGATTGAGTACTGCTTACCATCCGCAGACCGATGGACAGACAGAACGCACCATTCAAGCATTAGAGGACATGTTACGCGCATGTGTTCTGGAGTTAGGAGGCAGCTGGGATAGTTATCTTTCTTTGATTGAATTTGCTTACAACAACAGTTACCATTCCAGTATTCAGATGGCACCATATGAAGCTTTGTATGGGAGAAAATGCAGATCCCCTTTATGTTGGACTGAAGTGGGTGAGCGAAGTATGTTAGGACCTGACCTAATTCAAGAAACATCCGAACAGGTAAAGAAGATTCGGGAAAATATGCAGAGGGCTCAGGCCAGACAGAAGAGTTATTACGACAAGCGTCATAAGCCTCTATCTTTCGAAGTCGGAGACCATGTATTTTTGAGAATCACACCTACATCGGGACTCGGAAGGAGAATGTGAGTTAAGAAGTTAAGTCCACGATACTTAGGACCGTATCTGATTATGGACCGGATTGGAGAGTCCGCATACCGGTTGGCTTTACCACCCAATCTGTCAGGAATTCACAATGTATTTCATGTGTCGCAGCTACGGAGGTATCTCTCTGATCCATCTCATGTGTTACAGCCGGAGGAAGTGGAATTAAAGGAAAATCTGACGTATCAAGTGCAACCGTTCCAAATCCTTGAAAGATCCGTCAAGCGACTCCGTTCTAAAGAAATCCCTTTGGTGAAAGTATTATGGAACAACAGATCGGCAGCTGAAGCCACTTGGGAGCGCGAGGACGACATTCAGAAACGCTATCCGGAACTGTTTAACTCGTAAGTAAGTTTATTTTGCGGACAAAATTCCTATTTGGTGGGGAGAGTGTAACATCCCACATAATTAGTAAAATACATAAGTGTTATATTATATAGATGCATGTGTATGTTTGTTGGCTTGCGAAATTATATGGCCTTTATCCTTGGATAAGACTAAGGTGAGTATTTAAATTAAAATCATAGGAGGGTACATATGTAGGCATGTGCAAATTTTTATTAAAATCATATGAGTAATTTGATTGTGTGATATAAGGCTTAAAGAAAATCTCATGCAACAATGAAAACACACAAGTATCATCAAGTAAGTGTCAGGCGATATTACCTAATGTGACTATTGACTACTGGTATAAAATTGTGACATGATGCTCCATATTCCGTAAAAGTGATATGTTCCTTATGATGAAAGAAAACTGCCAAAAATGTGTCGTGATTGCTATGGAAATGTGCCGTGAAGGCTATATGATTATGAGGTAAAGTCGTTATGTGGCAGCATAACGTATATGAAAAGTATTTGTGCCGTGATGGCTATATGAAAAGTATATAAGCATGCACCTTACATCATACCGCATTTTTATACGTTTGAGTGTGAAAGCATAGCATGGCATGCATGTACCAAGATCATATAGGCCTTGTTTTTAGAATAGTTATGTACAGGACCATGTGTTTGAGCAAGCATCATATAGGCATCCCTAAGGTACCAGGGTATGGGACACTTGGCATCAGTCCGCATAGGCCCACAGTTGGAATCCACAGGGAGCTCAGGTGCCAAGGTATATTGATTCCACTGTGAAGTGCGCGCACGACGGTGCTAAAAGCGCAAAGGAAAGGCGTTATATACGCAATATATGAAGCTTATCTGTAACATCCCACATAATTAGTAAAATACATAAGTGTTATATTATATAGATGCATGTGTATGTTTGTTGGCTTGCGAAATTATATGGCCTTTATCCTTGGATAAGACTAAGGTGAGTATTTAAATTAAAATCATAGGAGGGTACATATGTAGGCATGTGCAAATTTTTATTAAAATCATATGAGTAATTTGATTGTGTGATATAAGGCTTTAGTGTTTATTGGACTTGGGAAGTGGGCTAGTGTGTGTGGACTTGTCACCTTTGGACTTGTCTTGTTGGACCCTTTGTGTGTCACCTTTGGACTTGCCTTAATTTGGT